>PYDT01001817.1:0-34047 GCA_004837865.1 Musa balbisiana
CGAACCCGAACGCCATTTTATGATTCATGTATTTCGATCTATTGGCCATTGTTCTTTTTTTTTGGAATGATATTGGATTTCGCCTATCTATTCTTTTATACCCGTTTAGATGAATTATGCCTAGTTTCACATCTCTGTTTCCATATACAACATATATCACTGGTCATGAGTGAATTTTCTTAGTAATTTTAGATTCACTAGAGGAATCCAATTGATTTTATTGTAAACGGCAAAACAACATTGGGTTTTGGGTTGCGCCATATTATCAGAGAGTATACATATAATGATGTTGTGATGAATCAAATACATTGTCGAATAATGAAACCATTCATTTTAACATACATTGACATAGTTTGATAATATTAGTTTAATAGTTTTTTTTCTCTTTTTTTTTTGAAAATTTTTGTCAAAGTTTCATTCACGCATATCTATATCGAGTAGACTTGTTTTGTGAGAATTCTTATCTTCATGAGTTTGTATGAGGGACTTAGTCCCACCACAAACAGAGCTAAGCAAGTGTTGAGTTCAAGCTGTGTTAAGAGTACAATTGACTTATTAATACTCCTGCTACGAATCCAAGATACTGTCTTGGCAGCATTCCGAGTAACTCCTCAACCTGGAGTTCCGCCGAAGAAGCAGGGCTGCGGTAGCTGCCGATCTTCTACTGTACTTGACCCTGTGGTGACTGATGACTTGCCCGTCTTGATCGTTTACAAAGGCGATGCCACCACTCGAGGCCGTTGTTGGGGAGGAAAATCAATATATTGCTTATGTATCTTATCCTTTAGACCTTTTTGAAGAAGGTTCTTTTACTAACATGTTTTACTTCCTTTGGGTCAGGATTGGTTTCAAGCCCTTACGGCTCTACGTCTGTAGTATCTGCGATTCCCACTTCTTATTCCAAAACTTTCCAGGCCCGCCTCACGGCATTCAAGTTTAAGGATAAGTGAACAAGTATGGTCGTCCCCTATTGTAGTCTATTAAACCAAAATTGGGATATCTGCAAAAACTACGTAGAGCGTTTATGAGGTCGACGTGTGGACTTGGATTTACCAAGATGATGAAAACGTGAACTCACAGCCATTTATGTCGTTGGAGAGATCGTCTTTATTTTGCGCCGCACAATTTTTACAGCCGCAGGCCGAAACAGTTGAAACAAAGGACATTACTTGAATGCTACTGCGTACATGTGCAGAAATTGATGAAAAGGGATATTTGCCAGAGAATGAGGATTCCTATCGTAATGCATGACTACTTACTGGTGGATTCCCTGCAATACTACTTGGCTCATTATGGCCGTGACAACGGCCTACTTCTCACATCCATCGCGCAATGCATCAGTTCTTGATAGACAGAAAATCATGGTTATGCATTCCGTGTACTAGCTAAACATTACGTATGTCTGTTGAGATCATATGCACGCCGGTACCGTATAGTACACTGGAAGGGGACGTGAGATGACTTAGAGGTTTCGTTGATTTTTATTACTGATGACTATATCGAAAAAGACCGGAAGTCGTCGTAATTGTTCCTTTCCTCCAAGATTGGTCTCTATGCCAGGTTTCTTGCCCGTGGCTTCAGGGTATCTGTTGGCAGATGCTGCTCTGACCGAAATCTTGGGATGATTCCGTACTACAGTTTGCGGAGGAACTTTAGGACACCCTTGTGAACTGCACTTGTGCAGTAGCTAATGGGTGGCTTTTAGAGGCGTGTGTACAAGCTCGTACTGAGGGACGTGCATCTTTGCTCGTGAAGGTACTCGACATTATCCCGTGAAGTTTAATAACTAGCAATGAGCCCTGAACTAGCCGCGCTGTGAAGTATGGAAGAGATCAAATTCGATTCTAACCAGTGATAGTCTAGATAAAGATAAAGGTAAGTGTGCTATTCAGTAATTCCTTGTTGTTCTCCTATTGATTGGCAATTCAGTCTGGCCCAATCTTTTCCTAAAAAAAGATTGGCCGATTGCCCTAAAAAAAAAAGAATGAGGCGTCCTTACTATGTTTGGCATATTCTTTATCTGTCACAGATGTACAGATCTTACCTATCTATACAAATAAGACTAGAAACTAAACAACTCAATACTTCCCTTTATGTTTGTTGTTGGATCCTACGGATGGAATTATTATGGATCCGTGGGATTGTGGACTTTTTTATATCTCCTATTTTCAGGCCATAGATCAGCCAAGGGAAAGCTCCTTTACCCATCCTATTATTGTCTGTTTCGTTCCATGTTAAAATACGAAACGTAATTATTTGATTATACGAAACAAATTCTTAATTCGTATTTATAGATAAACAACTATCGTCTATTTTCGATGAGCATTTGTACATCACATGGAAGAAGCTGTGTCTTCTATTCGTTAAATTGGAAAAGAGTCTATCCAATATATATTGAAGTGATACCTCTGCTTCCACAAAGAGAATCATTTTACTTTCACTAGTTGATTCTTATCAGACTTAAGCATACGAATCTAATCCTAATCCTAGGATTGTTAATAATAACGCGTAAGTTTGAAAGAACGATTAAAGGCTTGAAAGAATATTACCATCGAATGTATTGTTTTCATCAAATAGGGGTAGAAAGACTCTATGGAAAATGGTGGTTTCCGGTCATGTTGGCCTAAACGCGAAGTTAGAACATAGTGTGGGCTAAGTACATCATGGATAGTCTTGATGTATTGGACATACCAGTAGAAGTGAACAACTATTTCTAAACGATACGACGAAACAAGATTCCTATTTCGATCAAGTGCTTAATGTATAGTTTCACTAATGTTGATTCTCCTTATTTGAATCACGGATATTTGGAGTTTGCTCTCTGAGTGACTTTTTTAGGTTGGGATAGTAATGGTGACAGTTACTCTGTCAATTTTGATATTGTAATCAATTTTTGAGGTTGACAATGATAGTTCTTTTCTGAGTGAACAGAAAAAAACTTTCTAGTTATTTATTAGGTGGTCTAAGAACAAGAATCACTACTATTATCATTACATGTATGATACTCATCTAGTTGGAATAATAACATTAAAGTTGCATTGATAGTTATCTTGTTTTGAGTCATATAATAGTTTTCTATTCGGGTAGTACCACCTTATCAGTGCAGTTACTTTTATAACGTCGATTTGGTATGACAAATAGAAAATTGTAGTGAGAGCGGTAAGGTCTAGTACGAACAAGACACATTTCAATGGATGATCCTGAAGAAGTAAAAGTCTCATGAAGAATTAGAATCAGATTTCCATGAAGAAGTAGAATCAGATTTCCATGAAGAAGTAGAATCAGATTTCCATGAAGAAGTAGAATCAGATTTCCATGAAGAAGTAGAATCAGATTTCCATGAAGAAGTAGAATCAGATTTCCATGAAGAAGTAGAATCAGATTTCCATGAAGAAGTAGAATCAGATTTCCATGAAGAAGTAGAATCAGATTTCCATGAAGAAGTAGAATCAGATTTCCATGAAGAGTAGAATCCAATGATTTTCATCTAAATCCCAACTACAAACATTTATTGGTTCAATGCGAAACTGTTATTGATTAAGTATAACAAAATTTTTTAAGTCAAAAATAAATTTTTGTGAACAGTGTGATATCATTTGAAAATGAGTAGTTCAGATAGAATTGACTTTCCGATTGATCCCGGAACTTGGGATCCTCTGGGATAAAGATATGATATCTATAGACCCCTGATTGATTTTCGTTAAAAGAGGAACCTTATGGAGATCGTATCGATTTTTATCAAAGAGGACAGGTTTAGCTGATGCTATTCAACAGGCCTAGTCCAATAAATGGATTCCCGTAGCCAATTGAGTTATGGATTTGCAAGTTGATGGGAGGTCGTATGGGTCCGTATAGGCGAGAAAATTACTCGTTTGATCGAGTATGCTACTAATCGATCTCTACCTGTCATATTGTGTGTGCTTCTGGAAGCACGCATGCAGAAGGAAGTTTGCAGCTTGATGCAATTGCTAAAATACTGCTGCTTCATCTAATTTCCATCAGTAAAAGTATTCTATGTATCATGTCTTACATCTCCCTACACTGTTGGATTACAGCTCAGTTTTGGTATGTTGGGGGATAGCATTATTGCTGAACCTAACGCCTACCTTGCATTTGCGGGTAAAAGAGTAATTGAACAACATTAAAAAAGGTAATCCTGAAGGTTCACAAGTGGTCTGAGTATTTATTCCATAAAGGTTTATTTCGACCCCCATAGTACCACGTAATTCCTTGTTAAAGGTGTTCCTGTGTGAGTATTTCAAGCCCACTGTTTCTTTCCTTGATCCAAGTTCAAAAATGTAAGTATGAATAGATTCCGTTATTTATTTGTGCGAACAGTATTTAATTCGTCCGTACTCAGTGTTTTTCCTTTGGTGACATAAGTTCTCTTGTATAAGAGACAGAGTTTCGGATAATTTTTATTTTATATTTTATTATATTTTTATTCTTTATTTTATTATTTTATATTATTTATAATTATAATTATAATATAATAATATAATAATAACAATATAAAAATTTTTTAGAATATTTTAGAATATATATATATTTTTCTATCTAATCATTTTCTATCTAATCATATAGAATTATAGTGTGATATTACTTATTACTTATAAATAAATAATATTTATTATATTTTTTATAATATATTTATCATATACTAAGGCTTGATATTAACTATAATAATACTTGATATTATTATATAGATATATCATAAGTAATAGATAGATCATAAAAGATATCTTTCTATAGATTAATATTAAAAAGATAGACATAATTACATTGAGGCACTATTCTATTACAGACCCAACTTACCTCTATTTTGTGTGCCTTTATGGCCTAGTATTTCGTCCGGCAATGGCAATGGTTTCCTTATTCTCATGTCCAAGAAAATAAGATTGGTGCTAGCCCCAATGGACCGAATCTTATCATTTATTTCAACACTGGATGAGATACAGATTTTTATCTCGTGTAATATGTATGTGATATGTTGCTCTTTCGGAACCACAAATGAAACTGTTATGCGGATATATGTTCTGCTAAATGCATGTATAGGGTGAATATAGCTGGTTCAAAATGGATTAGTGAATATTTTAAATAGAAGTCAATGTATCTAACCAATTACTCCTATGTTTACATCAAATAGTGCTATGTTGCTGAATTTACTTCGGGATCCCGAACGGTGTAAAGTAAATTTATTTGGGTTATTCGCTCATTTCCAATCGAATGCAACTGGATCTAGTATAGTATGAATTGGCGATCAGAACATATATGGATAGAACTTATAACGGGGTCTCGAAAACGAGTATTTTGGCGGGGCCTTATCCTTTTTTTAGGTTCACTAGGATTCTTAGTGGTTGGAACTTCCATTATCTTGGTATTAATTTGATATCCGTATTTCCATCTCACAAATCCTTTTTGTGTTTCACAAGGGATCGGTATGTCTTTCTACGGATCGCGGGTCTTTCATACTCGTATTTGTGGTGCCAATTTCGTGGAATGTAGTATCGTTAGACCGATTCGATAGAACAAAGCATAGTGTGTATTGTTCGCTGGATTTCTGGCTAATCGCGCATCTTCCTTCGCTTCTTTAATGAGAATATCCACTCATCAGATAGAGGTTAAAAAGGGTCCTTTATCCTCGTCGTGTCCTTTATAATGGAACTCCAGCCATGAGCCATTCCCTTGCCTCGTACTGATGAGAATTTTACTCCACGAGAAATTGAACAAAAAGCGCCGAATTGGCCTATTTCTTGCGCGTACCAATTGAAGTATTTTGAAACGAACTGAAGTGAAGAATAAAATGAAGAATAAATATTTTCTCAAGATGGGGCAGGAACTTGAAACCTATCCGAACATGTCTTTCGTCATACAGAATTCATCTTTTAGGCCCCATTTGGATTGATACCCTTTTGCTTGGTTAGACAGTGAACAGTTCGAAGATTAATTGATCCAGGGGGAGTTTTTTCGTCTCGAAACTCGATTCGTTACTTCAAGTGGGTTTTCGAGTATTCATCGAAAGGAACAATGAAAATAACATTGGTTCAAATTTGCCCAATTGAGATATCCGGAATAATATTTATTTCTTTTTTCTCATTTTATCCGAAAAGCATCTTATTCTATGTCTATATTCCTTCTAAATTAAATAAAAAAATAAATATACACAATAAGAGGAAAGGAAGAGACCCATAGGTCCCGGTTGTTATACAACTCGGCTTCAAATAAATATCAGATCAGATAGCTCAACGAATGAAAGCAGGTTTCATTAACATTCAATTCACAGAAAAACAAATTAAAAAAAAAAAAAAAAAAAAAAAAAGAAAGCATGGCCTCCCTCCCATATCTCGCATCTATATTATTATTTGCCCTGGTGGGTCTCTTTCTCATTTAATAAATGTCTGGGACCTTGGGTTCTATTGGTGGAATTACCATGCCATCCGAAAATTTTTTGAATCATATTCCAGAGAAAAAACGTTCTGAAAGATTCATAGAATTGAAGAACTATTCCTAATTGGACCGAATGATAAAGGAGTACCCAAACGGAAACGCATATACAATAAACTTCATATAGGAAGACACAAGGACCAATACAATTAGTCAAAGCACACAATGATATGATCTCCATATCATTTTGCATTTCTCGACAAATATAATCTGTTTCGCTATTCTAAGTGGTTATTTTATTCTGATATGAAGAACTCGTCATTCTATTCTTGGGTTCAGGAATTCCTCTATAACTTACGTGACACTAAAAGCTTTTTCTATTCTTTTTGTTACTGAATTTATGGATCTGATTTCACTCGACCCATGTTGGAACTAATGATCGTTCGTCTACAACTATTTTGTATTGATCATAACGATCAATATATCTGGTCTTGTTTCCACTTTTCCAGTATTCTAGACAATTGTGAAATATTGGATCTTCCTTTTTTAAATCGTGTATCTCCTTCGCTTGTAGTAATTTATCATGTCAATGATGCATAAAGAACTCATTTGATCTTATTATATCAATCAAATCAGAATCTTTTTTCTTCGTGTACTAAAGAAAGTATTTTCAATTTTACTTAATTCTTTATACTTTATCTGTTCAAGGTATTCGTCCTATATTCTCAGTCAATTAAGTCCCGTACATGACAGACTCGTGTATAGGGAACTATACTAGCTACCTATCTAATTTATTGGATAAATTCGGGAATAATGAATGGATCATGAAATCCAAATCCTTTTCTGGGTAAAGGAAAGATGACGATCCCTTTCTGTATCGATCATGATAATGTAATACCTCGGGCATCATTCAATGCCTATCCCATTTTTGCGCAGCAGGGTTATGAAAACCCGCGAGAAGCCAACTGTCACGAATGTATGTCCAATTGCCATTTAGCTAATAAACCCGTGGATCTTGAATTCCGCAAGCTGTGCTTCCTGATACGGTATGTGTAAGCATTTGTTCGAATCCTTATGATAACAACTGAAACAAGTTTGCTAATGGTAAAAAGGGTACTTTTGAATGTGGGGGCTGTTCTCATTTTACCCGACGGATTCGAATAGCCCCCTTGATCGTATTCTCCTGAGTTGAAAGAAAAGATAGGAAATCTGTCTTTTCAGAGTTATCGTCCCCAATAAAAGAAATATTATTGTGATATGTCCCTGTTCCCGGTCAGAAATATAGGAAATCGTCTTTCCCCATTCTTTCCCCCTGCCCTGCTACGAATAAAGACGTTCATCTTCTTAAAATATCCATACGTAGGTGTGCACAGGGAGGGGTCAGATTTATCCTGATGGTAGCAAAAGTAACAATACAGTCATAAGCGACTCAGCAGGTTAGTAAGCAAATAGTACGTAAGAGAAAAAGGGGATATGAAATAACCATAGGTTTGATGCCTCGGATGGACATCAGTGGTTTATATTATACTCCAGGCCCAAACTTCTTGTTCAGAGGTGAATCCCAGCAAGCGTGATCAACCATTACAGCAATCCCAATGTTTGGAGCTTGGTCAGAGATGCATCAAAAAAAGAAATTGCTCAAGACCCATTACGGTTCCAAGGTCTTTTGTTCTTCTTGTTCCTCTGTTATTTTGGCCACCAAGTTTTTTTGGTTCTTAAAAAGAAACAGTTTGAAAAGGTTCAATGTACGAAATGAATTTCTAGTTTCAGCGATTCCCTTAACATCAAGTTGGTAAAAAGCGCCGAATTTTTTTTGATCAGCGAAAAATTATGGTATGATCAAAAAATCTGTAACCTTTTTGGTGGCTTTTTTTTATACTGTTTTTTTTCGTTTTGCGGGATGTCTGGAATTCATCTTGTATCCTATTCTTAGTAATAGACAATAGACATACAAAGAAGAGAATATACAGAGCAAGGATGGGGAAAAAAGGAAAAAAACATCCTTTGGGATGGATTACTATTCTTACGAGTCTTCTATTTCGACACAAGAAAAAGGGCGGAAAATCCTTTTTCTTGTGTCGTCTTATTCGAATATAAATTATTTTTTCTCCTGTTCGTCAAAGATTACCATTCCTTCTTTTCCGGGTCCACCAGAACTCTTTGGATTAAGATTCATAGGAAGTTGTGGACAAACATAAAGAGAGAAAGGATTAGGGGATTTGCTTGAGCAATAAGACTCAAAAATTCATTAACTTAACTTTAACTTAGAGAAATTATTCAAGAGAAATTATTCAAACAAAGTCATTATAAGAGTTTTATAGAGTAAGTTCTATTAGTAGTTTATTATAGAAAGATATAGTTTCGATAGAATGATTTGCAGGATGTCTCATGCGGAGAAAGCTATATATATTGTATTATTCAGAAAATCCCATGATTACTCTTTCTGTTTCTTCATAAGAAGTTAATATTATGGAGGAAAGGAAGACAATAGACTATGAATCATCAATAGATTCAATTCTTCAAAACATTATAAGAAACAAAAGAATAGAGTGGTTTGAAACATCAGAGCAAAGGATCCTTTTTGTCATTTCATTTCTACGAAATATAATATTTTGATTATGTTGACTGGCCATTTTGTATGTATGGACTAGATCAAAATCTCCTACTTCCTAAAAAAAAAGAAAAAAATAAAGAGTAAGAAAAGAACGCAACGGACCTTACCCTCCTTTGTCTAATTAGAGCGATTAAGGTCCCTTATTTTGTCTTTCTTACTCTTTCCTGTCTACAATCCGGTTTATCCGTTACCTAGCGAGCTGACCCAACCCAGAATATGAACCGTAAAAGAAAACACCTATTAACCGATCACAGTAATACCAGTTACAGTACCAACCAGCCAAAAGGAATCCTCAGTAGTAAATCGGCGGCCATTTCCCCTACTTTCCTCCACATTTTCTCAAATGGTCATGCTAGAGACAAAAACCGGTCATGGATATTATGAGATGGTATCTTTCCGATGGGATAAGAGACTTCCTACCTATTCTCTTTCTTTCTTTCAATTGAATAATAGTGGAAAATAAAACAGCAAGTACAAAATTAGGATAACCCAGAAAGTATAGACTGGTACGATTCAATTCAACATTTTGTTCATTCGGGTTTGATTGTGTCATAGCTCTATAATTAAAATTAGGTTTATCGTTGATGGAAACCTGCAGGGCTGATATTGACCCCAAAGAAACGGTAGGTACAGCTAGTCCGTGAACAGCCACATCGCACTGTAAAAATTGGATAGTTCGATCTATGGTCATTGGGGCCTCCTAAAAGGATTTACTAAATTCATCAAGTTGTTCCAAAGAATCAAAACGGCCGGTTATCAATGGAATACCTTTTCGGCTCTCTGTGAAATACTCTTTGGCCGAGGACTCCAACATATAAAGCTAACCCGTACTGACGAATAACCAACCCGCAATGAATAGGGAAGGTATAGTAATGCTATGAATGACCCAGTATCGAATACTGTAATAGCGCAGCAAAGAACGGTCTTCCCGTGCTTCCTACATTCTGGCTCCACAAATTTTTGTACATTCAAAAGGGAATCGATTCCTTGAAAGATGGATCAGTAAATGGAAAACTACTGAATTGCATCTTTGTGAGATCGTCAATTTTGTACCAAAGGTTTTATTTCAAGTATCCGCGCCTCAGTATAGCTTCCTTCCTCTGGCACAGCAACGCATTCCCCATCGTGGTACCGAAATGCTACATAATTCTTTTCTTCTTTTTTTGTTCCTTGTCTATGCATAACTCTATGTTATTCAATAGTATCATAGAAAATTACTCAAATTCCCTTATAATGATTCCATTATGGATTCGTAATAGAACGTAAAGCTCTTGAAAAGCGGATCGATGGTTTTCTAGTACTTTATTTGAAGCATATTGAATATTCAACTTATGGAAACTAAAAAAAAAAACAAAAAATTATATATTCCCACAAGTCAATTATATTATGCGAAATCTATATAACCTCATTTATGGGGTTAACAGTATTTTTTGTTCAAATCTTTTTCATTTCAAGTAATTGTTGTCGTATAATACAATAAATCTACTGTAATACCAAAATACAATAGTATATACTATATTAGTGAAAGAAACAGAATATACTATATTAGTGAAAGAAACAAACCCAGTTGGAACAATCCATATTCGATGCGCAACCGTTATTGTATTAGATTCCAAAACAAGGTACGTTCTGACCAAACTAGAAGTATGGAACTCCATGATATGGAAAGACAGAATATAAATCTAAAAGGATAATGGAAGTTGTTCGTCTTTGAATCGAGTTGGACCTGAAAAAAAGAATAAAAATATAAAAATTAAAAATAAGTAAAGGTTTTATTTTTTTCGATAGATCGTGGACACCTTTTCTTTTCATTCGAAATATTATGTTATGGCGAATTAGCTACCATTACTGTACTGAGTCCAATGAGTAAAATAAATACAAGTAATTGATCATGCCGTTCGTTCCAAAAAGATAGATCCTATTGACATCGAAAGGAAATGATTAAAATGGAATTTTCAAATCCAATTCTTTTATTCCAAAATTACTTAAATTACTTATAGTTATTAAATATTAATTTATTTAATATTTAATTTAATATTTAAGTATAAGTCGATAAGTAATTTATTTTTGATGAAGTAACACGCACGTTCTTATTACTATTACTTTTACTTATACTTATATTTTACTTACTTTTACTATTACTTTATTCAACTCACAAATTCCACAATGAATCTGTTGATTCCGAATCATAGGATCGGTCCAATGTCAAAGCAGATGAATCGATTTTTCTACCTATGTCCTCTTAGTTAGATCTTATCTATAATGACTGATGGATCCAGATTTTCAATTGGAACTAAACTAATTCTGTCATTGATTTTTTCTTGCCGTCGTATTTTGTAAAATTGAAACTTAGGTAAGTTTTTTATCACCAGTATGACAAAGAACATATTCTAATTTAGCTCTTTCATGCTTACTATAACTAGTTATTTCGGTTTTCTACTGGCTTCTTTAACTATAACCTACGCTATTCATTGGTTTGAACCATATACACTTAGTTGAAATGAATTGAATGAAAAATTGTAAAACGAATATTTCTCTTAGAGTCCGGGTCATTCTATTGTTCCTTTCTCACATCAATTCCCAATTTTGGTCTTGAGATTCCGATAATTTAGATTAATATTTAGGGATAGATCTTACCTTTCTTTTTATCCCCTTAAACAAACCGAATGATGAAGTTTTTCTATTTGAATCGCTAGTCTAATTCCTATTACTTTAGCAGGATTATTCTAACGCATATTACCATTAACGTGTGATCATTTGGACCTTTGATTGAGTAATATTTCTTCTTTTTTTGATTGACGCTCCTGCAGGAAGAGGTTCAAATTCAAGTTTTCAAGTTACAATTCAACTTTTTGTTTTGTTAAATTATTTTATTGTGATTCGACATCAATAAACCGAATCACGCTCTGTAGATTTGAACCTACGACATCGGGTTTTGGAGACCCGCGTTCTACCGAACTGAACTAAGCCGCTTGTCCTTATCCTTATCAGAGATACGACTGTACTGTAAAGAAAAGTACTTTTTCTACCCCCACTAACTCTGGCAATACAGATAGTATGCAAGACCAGAAGATTATGTCCAATTTAAATCGATTCTCAATTACGCCCTCGTTACTCCTGGGAGCAGTAATAGGTAGGGATGACAGGACTTGAGCCCGTGACATTTGTACCCAAAACAAACGCGCTACCAAGCTGCGCTACATCCCTTTTCAAAATTGTTGTACATTTTCCTTTTACAAATCCCTGTCTTGTTTTCCATATCGTCATTTTCTCCTCCATCTATATCCAATGTCTTGTCATTTCTTCTTTTTTGGTTTTTTGGTTTCATATAATAAAAGAATTATATACATCTGTCCTGAACCCTAACGTATAAAAAGTTAATATTATCAGTAATGCTCAGGAACAAGGGATAGATTTTTTTTTCTTTTACAAAAAAAAAAAATACTATTGCTCATTTGACATATCTATTTTAGTTAGGAATCCTGTTTAGTTAGGAATTCTGTGTAAAAAAATACAATGATCTTTGAACTCCAATCTGACCATATTGTATTACATCTATATAGAAGGAGGATTTTCAATGCGAGATATAAAAACATATCTCTCCGTGGCACCTGTGCTAAGTACTCTATGGTTTGGGTCTTCGCAGCCTATTGATAGAAATTAATCGTTATTCCGGATGCCTTGTCATTCCCCTTTTTTTAATTCTAGTTATTGATTGATTATACTAAGAAATGAATAAAATTAGAGATACAATTCCACGTGACTAAAATTTCTAATTTCGCCCCTATTTTTTTCAGTTCTTTAGATAGACGGAAAAGAAAAAAGTGTATTGAACCTCAGCAAAATGTGTAGATCGAAATCGAATTTTGGAGAACAGAAATGAAAATGTGGATCCAGTCTACGGCGAGTTCCACGAAATCATAGCATAGAAAAGAGATATTTAACTTACCTAATACATAAAATACTATAATAAATATTGAGATTTAGGATAGGAACATTGAGAGTTAGAAAGAAATTGTATTATTTATTATTATCCATTTATAAGTATTACTTTCTTATTCTATTACTTTATTATTCTATTAAAATTGTTTACTACTTCCTTAATATACATTAATTATCTATTTAATTTCATTATATAATGAAATGTAATTAGCAACGAAATACTTAGAAATTCCCTTTCTAGTTAGTAACTTCTATCGATTTTTTTTTGTTCTTTTCTTCTTCTTCACGCTCGGAGCGGGGGGGGGGGGGGGGGGGGGGAAAATCGAAGAGTTCAGCCGATTACAAAATTCCAAGGAGGTTCATGGCCAGGGTAAGATGTCAGAGTCCTATTTATTTTGGAATGTACCAGTTGTGCCCGAAATGATGTCAATAAATAATCGCCAGTATTCAGATATATTACTCAAAAGACTCGACACAATAACGCCTGTTCGATTAAATTGAGAAATTTTGTCGCTATTGTAACAAGCATACGAATTCTGGAGACAGAGAAATAGATCGAACAACGCGTGTGCGCTCTCGCCAAGGAAGAGGAATAACTTAACATTATTGAACAATTAATATACATAATGTATACAACACGCCTATTTTGGGTCGATCTGAACTGAAGTGAATAAAGATATAATTTTAGAAATAGGATAAACCCTGGATAAATCCAAGCAATCTTTTCGTAATCCAGCGATCTTTTCGTAGGCGTTTGCCCCAATTGGATCGGGGGATCGAATCGACTATAGGAACCATGATTTAATTAGTCCGATTTATTATTGAACAAGGAACAATATTATCTCGCGGGTGAATCGATTACTTTGAAACAACAACGATTAATTACTATTGCTATAAAGCAAGCCCGTATTTTATCTTTGTTACCTTTTCTTAATAATGAGAAACAATTTGAGAGAGCCGAGTCGATACCCCAGAACTACGGTCCCTAGAACCAAAAATAAATAGACATACTCTTCATTGACTCAAAACTCCAATTGTAACTCAAGCTCAGATTGATTTTGTTCGAAAGGCCTAGAATCGAGAAGTGGTTTCCTTTGTTATAAGAAACAAAAAATGGAGAAATTTTTTTTATTGAAACATATTCGTTCATTCCTATTACTATCTTAATTTATTTTTATTCTATTTTCCCGGAGTTCCTTCTCCGGGAATTCTGTTTCAATCATTCCTGTACTGTTATATACTTTCGAATCTACTTTAAATTCTTTAAACTCTTTATTTGATGATCTTTTTGAATCATTACCGACATTCTTATTTGATATAGCTATTTGTGCAGGTATTTTACGATTAAGAAGCAATTGCTTCTGTACAGATTGTTTATTATCTACTATTAACTATAACCATACCTTATTCTCACGAGTTACTGCATTTTCATCCGAGTGATCCACAAACGACGAAAATCCCTCTTTTGCCTGCCTCTATCTCGATGAGAGGAAGCCAAAGCTCTCATTTTTCTGTTGAGTAATCGTTCGAGTAAGTCTTGTGAATGAGCTCCTCTAGCGTTGATGCAAATAAACGAATTTTGTTCGACGTCTCCGAGCTGTATATCCCCGTCTAACTCTGGTTCATTGAATCAAATTAAACCTTAATGATAACTAATTGCTTTCGATGCTTTCAGTCCCTCCTTTTCCCCTCTCCCCCGTCGATTAATCAAAACGAATTATTCCGATTATAAAATTATAAATTCCATGGCTTTTGCTACTATAACCTTCTGACCACAATTTTTTATTCCGTCGGCATTTCACCTGCCATAAGAAATTCTAATGATACTAAAAAAAAAATAGTGGGTTCCATCGTTTCTATGGTTACTTCGTAAACGATGAGGTCCTCTCTATACACCGGAGCCTCTTCTTTCAATTTAACCAAATGGTATTGTGAACTTGTAATAGTTTTCACACTCTTTGGCTCTACCCATCCATTATAGAGTATAGCTCTTTTTCACAATAAGAGTTATCTATACAGTGACGGCATTTAATTAGAAAGTTGGCTAGTGTAGCTGACCCTCTTAGTCCGCTCTTTTAACAATAGGAGCATAATCTTTTTGCTTCTTATCATCTATTTCCTGATCCTCCGCTTAATGGATAACTATTTGCTACAATGGGATTGCTTTTTCATCCTCCATCTGTGATTGGATTTGCACCAATGGAAACCATAAATTCCCCATACACATATAGGTTGATCGATCTTTTCCATTTTACCCTATTCATTGGGTACCGTTCATGACACTGGAAAAACTTGTCTCATTTGTTTCGAACTCATGAATCTAACGAGTCGCACATACACCCTAGTACATGTTCCTCGACGCTGAGGACATCCTCGAGAGCGGGAGATTTCGTAACATTTCTTATTGGCGTGGCTGCGTATTCTAATAAGTTGTTTAATAGTTGGCATGTCGTATCTGTATATATTTATGTATATATAGATTATAATGGAATTGGTGTTTTTAGATGCGGATCTTACACCTGATGATTGGATTGATGATTATGAATTTTTTCTATTCAATACCAAATCACAGAAAATTCGAAGTTGTTTGAATGGATTACACGAAATCCCCGTATTTTCATTTTCGACCGCTACGAGATTCAACAATGCCATGATCCTTGGCTTCCTGGTGGGTTTTGCTGCCATAACAACCATCCTTCCATGTCTTCGGATACAACCCTAAAGGCTTGCCCTTCTTTTACATAAACCTTTGTGAGGGTTTCACGAAGTTCAGTAGTTCTTCCATTTCCGGACAATTCCCCCTGTGTCGGGATCTAAAAGAACTAGCAGGTTGATGAATCATTACCCTAATTATATTGATATTGATATAACATCATGAACGGTTCCTCTATCTCCGCCATATTGGCTAAGTAAGGGAGACAAAAAATAACAAGAATAAAGTGAACAACCGGACAGGCATCTTCTGTGCGTTGCATACGGCTCCGCAATGGAATTTACTTTTTTTCTTCTCTTCTATTCTATCTAAGATAAAGAAAGAGAATCCATCTGATTCAGATCGTGAATATCCACTTACGCACCCTTCCGTTCGTAGGAGTCAAAAATACTATGATGGTTCTGTTGCTTTATATATTTATCTCGTCTGTGATTTAGCAATCCCAGTGCCTTTCTGATACGATCAATAAGGAAAACTGATCTTTTTTTTTTTCATTTTCGTACTCTTCCATAACATAAATATCAGAAAGAAACTTCTGGTGTGGAATAAAATGGTTTGTGACGCTGAATTAACCCACGACGACAGAAATCAACAAATCGAATCACTTTTTTTCATAGCTACTTCTCGATAACCAAATCTCATGTTATGAAAAACAATAATGGTTTTGTTCATATCGAACTCGAAGTGCCATGCTATTATTACTTATTATTCATATTCAATATGGCGAAGGCATAGTCTTTCTTTTTTTTTTTCAAATAAAAACTCATGCGCCGTCGTGGGGATGCTAGACTTTGGTAATTTCTCCTCCGATCAGAATGAAAGATCCATAGAATCTGCTAACCCCATGCATATTGTATGCACATCGGTCACAAATTGCATAGTATAATAAATAGCTAGTCCTGATCTACCTCATCCGCCGGGAGAGTTTATAAACAAAAAAAGATCCCTAGTATCCTCTTCTAAACTGAGATATAGCCTGAACCAACATTTGATTTAGATTCTCGCTATTAAACCGCTTGACCTAAAAAAAGTAATCTTTCTCGATGAAGTCGGTGATTAGACAAATTGGTTCCTGTAGGACTGTAGTGCACCTTGGATGCATACGGTTCAAAAAATTGCGAAAAAGAATCAATGTGTCGATTCCAGTTCTATTTTTTTTTTTTTTCTGTATAGTTTTGTTTTTCTAATAAAGCTTCCATTTTTTAAAAGACATGAGATGATTTTTGGCATCCTTACACTATAAACAAAGGAATTACTGAACTTATTGAAATTGAATTGAACAAATCTCTCTCATTGATGTATTGTTTTTCATCGACAGTTCAAATCACATGTAATTTTTCTTGTTTCTGAATGGGCCTTTTCCAATTCTTTTAGGGTCTTTTACTCCGGGACAAGAATCTGTCCGAATTCCATTTCACTATAGGCAAATGGTCTCAGTACACTTCTGTTTGGTAGTCCCTTTTTGTTTTCATTCGTTTCATGCCTTTCCCCAATCATTCGATGACTCATCTACGATTCCGTTGGTTTTATTGGTTGACGTGTTGGAAATCACTCCTATAATAAGATAGAATCCGTTTATTATACAACTGTAATCGTTGACATTAATGGATGACCAATGTTGGTATTTTCTGAACGGAGCCTGGATACTTTATTACTTTATTTTATTTTATTTTTCCAAGTCAACCATAAATTCTCCTAATTGATCCTCAAATAAATAAATTGATCTAATTGCACTCAACGTCTCCTAATGATTTGATGGTTCCTCCATCAATATTTCTGGCGAAACAGAGGATATTTCGATCGAGGGAGAGAACGTGTAAATTCCATAGAACCCCAATAGTCTGACAAGTCGCCCTATAAGTCACCCAAACTGCACTCTTCCCTCTCCAGACCCGAAAAGGTACTTTTGGAACACCAACGGGCATTAAATAAAGAAAAAATTGAGTACTATACTTGCATTAATGGGGAAACAGAACAAGCTTTACGTCTTTCATCCCTTTTTCTGTTTATTGTATTTTATACATATATTTTTATTACTAATGGAAGTTTATTTTTATATAGTATACCGCATTAATAACTAAAAATTTTACTAACTGATCAATCTTTGGGTCAACAGTATCTACGCATTCGTTTCCTCAAGAACAATCCTCCCATTGCGTAGTGTTACTTATCGGTTATAGAATAGATCTGCTTCTCTTTTGTTCTTACGATCAGAATTGGTTCATTATTTTCAAGGAACGTAAAATTCCCCTTTCTCATACGGAATCTACTGAAAAGGTTAGATACATAGTATAGGCTTTTGCCAATGCGGAAAAAAAGTGACAGAGTGTCAATTTTTCTTTGAAATACAGGGGTATTTCCATGGGTTTGCCTTGGTATCGTGTTCATACTGTCGTATTGAATGATCCCGGTCGATTGCTTCTGTCCATTATAATAAGCTAGCAGCCCTATTTTGCTGGTTGTGGCCGTTCGAGTCTTTAACTAGTAGCGGTTTTTGATCCCTCTGACCCCGCTCTTTATCCAATGTGGAGACAAGGTATGTTCGTTATAACCCTTCATTCTCGTTTGAATAACCAATTCGTGTGGTGGTTGGAGTATTTCAGGAGGAACTGTAACGATCCCGGTATTTGGAGTTATGAAGGTGTGGCAGGGCACATATTGTGTTTTCTGGCTTGTGCTTCTTGGCAGCTATCTGGCATTGGGTGTATTGGACCTAGAAATATTCTGTGTAAACGGACGGCAAACCATTTTGCTTTGCCTAAGTCTTTGGAATTCATTTATTTCTCTCAGGTTGGCTTGCTTTGGCTTTGGCGCATTTCAATGTAACAGGTTTGTATGGTCCTGGAATATGGGTGTCCGATCCTTATGGACTAACTGGAAAATGTACAACCTGTAAGTCCAGCGTGGGGCGCGGAAGGCTTTGATCCTTTTGTTCCCGGAGGAATAGCCTCTCACATATTGCAGCGGTACATTGGGTACATATTAGCAGGTCTTATTCCACTTAGTGTCCGTCCGCCTCAACGTCTATACAAATGATTACGTAATGGGCAATTTGAAACTGTACTTTCCAGTAGTATCGCTGCTGTTTTTTTGCAGCTTTCGTTGTTGCTGTAACTATGTGTTAAGGTTCAGCAACTACCCCACTCGAATTATTTGGTCCCACTCGTTATCAGGGGATCAGGGATATTTCCCAAGAATATATCGAAGAGTTAGCGCCGGACTAGCCCAAAATCGAGTTTATATCGGAAGCTTGGTCTAAAATTCCCGAAAAATTAGCTTTTTATGATTACATTGGTAATAATCCAGCAAAAGGGGGATTATTCAGAGCAGGGTCCATGGACAACGGGGATGGAATAGCTGTTGGGTGGTTAGGACACCCCGTCTTTAGAGATAAGAAGGGCGCGAGCTTTGTACGTCGTATGCCTACCTTTTTTGAAACATTTCGTTAGTTTGGTAATGGAGACGGAATTGTTAGAGCCGATGTTCCTTTTAGAAGGGCAGAATCAAAGTATAGTGTTGAACAAGTAGGTGTAACTGGTTGATTTCTATGGTGGGCGAACTCATGATCAGTTATAGTGATCCTGTGACTGTAAAAAATATGCAACGTGCCCAATTAGGTGAAATTTTTTGAATGTAATCGTCTACTTTGAAGCTGATGCGTTTTTCGCAGCAGTACCAGGGTTGGTTCACTTTTGGCCATGCTACGTTTTGCTTTGCTCTTCTTTTCGGACACATTTGGCATGGCGCTAGACCTTGTTCAGAGATGTTTTTGCTGGCATTGATCCAGATTTTGATGCTCCAAGTGGAATGTTGGAGCATTCCAAAAACTTGGAGATCCAACTACAAGAGACAAGTATCCTGTACAACATTGCTCTGGTATCTTCGCCTCTTTTTTGATTTGACATAGGGTTAGGGTACTGAAGAAATCTTGACTTGAATCACCATCTTTTCTTTGACTCTTTCCTTTTCTTATCTGTTAGATGATTCAATGATAGGTGTGGAAGGCTATATTTAAACCACCGATCGAATCTATGGAACATTGGTTTATCAGTCCTTTTAGTCTCGACTTTATGGCAATTTTTTTTCGCTATCTTTTTTCGAGAACCGCCTAAGGTGCCACTAAATGAAATAATTTTTCATTATCTCATTTGAAGTGAATGATCCTCCCCATATGGGAGCTCATTACTTCAACTAGTCCCCGTGTTCGTCGGAATGGATCTCTTAGTTGTTGTGAGGGTTGCCCAAAAGCGGTATTCAGGCGGACCCGAAAGGCTTACAAGTAAACCAATATGAAGATGGCGACTAGGGTTGCTGTTTCCATTTTTAGACAATTTCAAGATCCAATGGATCTACGATAAGATCGTTTATTTACACCTACAACGAATGGTATCAAAGTCAACAGATCTCACCAATGATTAAAGGATTTAATGGCTACACAAACCGTTGAAGATAGTTCTAGATCTGGGCCAAGACAACTACTGTAGGAATTTATTGAAACCATTGAATTCGGAATATGGTAAAGTATCTCCGGGCTGGGGGACTACCATTAAGGGGTTCGCAAATGGCCCTATTACGGTATTTCCTAGCTATTAATTTTGGAATTTATATTCTTTGTCTGTTCTTCCGTTTATCTGGATGAATTAACAATGGAGTTTCAGTTTAGAATACTGGAAGTCCTATTTTCAATCAAAAAATTACTTTACTTAAAACTCGGATTTCTAGACCATTCTGGTAGTTCGACCGTGGAATTTATTTGGTTCGTATCGCCGAATATGCGTGTGTGACTTGTTGTCTAATTGTCCTATTGTACGACGAAATGGTCCTTTTTCTCTATCGAGATGATTCTATTTCGTCGGATAGTTATTCTAGTATCTGGAGCACGGAATATATATAGAATATAGAATGATTAAGAAAAGAAAGGATTAAAACTATGATTCATACCTACTATTCAGACCTCGCAACCGGACTCAGAAATTTTCAAATAGATATTTCCTAAATCAAACGATTTTTCTTCCTTCAGACTTTTTTTTTTTCTTGACCGAAGGACAACTCTTTTTCTAGATTTTGTTGAGTCAGTACAGTTCATCGAATAGCGTGATCTCAAAGGGTTCTTACTCAGAGAACCTTTGAGTTAGCTTGAGGCTTTGCTTTATTAATTTATTAATTAATCATCGTGTTCTAGTAGAATCTTGGGTTTCAATTGATTCATAGGGTCTCAACAAGCAAATTCCTATCAATATTAAAACAAAATCAATCCGCATTACACAAAAAAAACAAGAAATAAAATACATAAAAAAAACTAGGGACGAGAATATTCAAAATAGTCCTTTACTGATCACATCAAAGAGACAGATGAAGCCACTATATTTGAGGCATTATCATACAAAGAAGAAATTTCGTATTTTTGTACTTCGATCTTCGGGTCGGGGCAATCAAGCGGCTAAGCTAAGAAGTTTTGAACTTTCTATACATATCCGTTGAAATCAGCATTTGGGTGTTTCGGCATTTATCCTTACGAGTTAAATTTTCATATAACGGTGTCTCAAGGGGAGTCCCTTGCCTTGGTTACCTATCTAATTAAAGTATAGGAGTGGTTTTGATGAACGTCCTTGGATTCTGTCAGGCGGATTGGCAGATGATATAACTAGTAATATTTTTCCTCCTCATGTCACCAATATTTTATTGTTTAGGGGGGGGATTCACACTACTTGTTTTTTAGTACAAGTAGCTACAAGGTTTTGCTATGACTTTTTACTACCGTCCACCGTTACATAGCTTTTTCCTCTGTTCCATACATAATGACTGAGGCCACTTTGGTTTGTATATCCGATCAGTTCATCGAGGGTCTCAAGTATGATGGTTCTAATGATGATCTTGCACGTATTTCGTGTGTACCTTACAGGTGGATTTAAAAAAACCCCGCGAATTACTTGGGTACAGTGTAGTTTTGCGTATTGACGGCATCTTGTTGGTGTAACTGGTTATTCCTTACCTTGGGACCAAATTGGTTATTGGGCCGTAAAAATTGTGACAGGCTTAGCCTGAAGCTATTCCCCGTAATAGGATCGCCTTTTTTTTAGAGTTATTACGCGGAGTGCTATGTGGGCCAATCCATTTGACCTCGTTGTTTATAGTTTACACACTTTTGTATTGCCTCTTCTTACTGCCGATTTATGTAATGCATTTTCCAATGATACGTAAGCAAGGTATTTCGGGTCCTTTATAAATCATAGATATTTGTAATTGAATCATATATCATACTGGGGAGGACGATAGCATAATATTTTTCATTTCTAGAAATATGGATTGTAAAAAGAAGACTGTTTATTTGGATACTTTTTCTTTCACTTCCGAAGTAGGTATTCCTATTGATACGAAATATTGACGTAATTTTCCGAGAGAGGATTGTTATGGGGTGTGTGACTTTGACTATTGATTAGGCCTGCAGATATATTATTTTATCTGCCACATTGTAATTCAACACCAAATGTGTCTCCACATCCAACCACCACGTAAGCCCCCTATGTAGCAGGATAGCCGGTTCGTTTGGGAGAACCTTTTCCTATGATCTACCTGAATCAGTTATGCATGACCAGGCTCCGTAATATCCGTAGAATAAATAAGTGATAGTGGCATTATTCAATTTTCTGTCTATCCACTTCCTTGATTTGTAGGTTAACATGCATTCATTTCCTCTGCATCGATCCCGTCGATAATACTATCGGAGTGAATAAGAGATCTAAGGAAGAACGAGGCTAGAACTTTATTAGTTACAGTAATACTTTGTATGTAAAGAAATCGAGAAAAATGTGGGGGGATAAACACCAATCAAAAGACTGAGACAATCCACAAAAAGAAGCACTTTATCATTATCAATTTAATAATCCTACTGATTTTGAGCTTTACCGGTAAGAACTGAATATTTTTGCAATGAATAGTTGCAACTCCGGAAAATGATCTGGTAAATCTTTTCTTACATAGAGTCATTAATATAGTTATATGGGGGTGATATTATGAAAAATAGATTTTATATGGATCTATTTCTGCCATTCCTTTCATTCTTGCTCGCCGATGATGAAAATTAATCATTCCGGTTCCCTTCGGGGGATGGATCCCTAAGAATTCACCTATCCCAATAACAAAGAAACTGAACTTGAACGATCTGTTATTAGAGCTAAATTGGCTAAAGGGATGGGGCATAATTATTATGGAGAACCCGCATGGCCCAATGATCTTTTATATATTTTCGCAGTAAGTAATTTCTAGTTACTATGCATGAATGTAGGCCTTGCAGTTTCTAAAACCGCAATGTTGGTGAACCGGCGGATCCTTTGCAACTCCTTTGGAATATTACCCGAATTGTATCTTCTTTCCCGTATTTCAAATACTCCGCACAGTACCCAATAATTATTAGGTGTTCTTTTAATGGTTTCAGTACCAACGGGATTATTGACAGTACCTTTTTTGGAGACTTTAATACTTCCAAATCCATTTTCGCCGTCCAGTAGCTACAACAGTCCTTTTTTTTGATCGTACCCGCATTATCTTCGTTGGTTAGGTATTGAGCAACATTACCTATTGATAATCGCTACTTTCGTTCTTTTTTTAAATTGAAGTCAACCGTGTAAATCATGATTCATTTATCTAGATGGACTTCAAAGTCACTATTCTTAGATACATTTAATTTTATTATGAATCCTTCCACTAAAGGTACGGATTTGGTGCCAAAAAAAGCATTAAAACCAAATTTTCTTCTTTTTCTTTATAAATTTTCTTGCTAGTTGTAATTAGAAAAGAGATGAATCATTATAAATGGATTTAAAATTAAAATTGATTCTAGTAAATCAAGTGGCGAAATGCTTTTGTAGAGTGTCCGATATCTCTTTTACATCTTCTTATGCGAAAATATTCAATTCTCATAAGATCTTCTGACTCTTATTCAAAAGGTCCAATAATGTTGTATATTGACTCGTTTTGGAGACAATTATAGGGCCTGGAAAGTATTCGTTGGTCATAAAAATACATTTCAATGGATTTCTTTTTTGTTTTTTCTTAGATTGGTTAATCTATCTTGCAAGGAAAAATGGGTAAGTAAACCTGTTGTTTTATTGTTCTTTGAAATTAATGTCCCTCTTCCTCCGCATGTAGAAAAGGAATAAAGAAAAATCAATAATTACTAGAAGCTCCTAAAGTGCCTTCCTTAGAGTGAACTTCCATTCGTCCATAGTTCTAGAAAATTATCTCTGTTTTTCATTCCCTTTTCCCATACGACTGATACTAGATTCCGCATTTCGAACAGGCAGAGATACAGCACTATAGTATACTTCCTTTTTGAGAGTGAGTTTGTTGGTTTTCTGTATCGATCATCCTACGATCTCGCCTGACTTTGTAATCCAATACACAAATCCTGGTGTCCTCGGTTAAGCTATTATGTTGTGTTTTTGTGTCAACTATTTCCACGGAAGTGGGTGAGATTATATCTGGAGCTTTTAGCGTATTTATGAGGGCCCGGCGCAAATGGAATGCGCCTCTAACGTCCCTAATATTACTTCCTTCTCAATAAATTTCTTTCAAATTTATAAATTTCATGTACCGATTCTTCATACCTATTCGGAGATATTCATGCGGACAACTTTCTCAGAGTTTGCCGTGTGATACATTTTCCTTCTATTTCTCCAAGTAAAGCCCTTCGCAATGGCAGACTATATAATCACTTGACCGTTCATTAAGCGGGGACAGAACGAACGACCAAATAAGCGTTTACTGTCTACTCTCGATTCAACACACCTCCACTGTAGTGTTCGAGTGGATCCTGCTACTTCCTCTCGAACCATACTATACTAATACTATTATTTGATCAGATCATTGAATCATTTATTTCTCTTGAATCTGTTTTTTTCTTATTTCTACACACGTCTTTCTTTCGGGGTGTCGACATCACATTATGTTGCATAGGTTTTACATCAACTACTAAACTTAATAGTATACCACTTCTACGAATGCTCGTAATGCGGCATCTCTCCGAGACCATGACCTTTTATCATAACTGCTCTCGTTTCATCCCTGATACTACTTGGTTACGAATAGCATTTTATGCAGCCGCTTAGTAGCATAGGTGTACCTCTTCTTGTCCCTTGATCCGTAGTACCATCAGAGGCCCAAGAAACCACCCACCCTCGTACATCTGTAACATTACAAGGTATTGTTGAAACTTGCTTGAACGTGATAATTCCTTTTGGTATTCTACGTCCATTCTACTTAACCAATACGCCCAGTCCTACGTGAACCGATTCTTGGTATATCTTTGTCATATTTTTCATCTTATAAATATAATTCAGAAATATACTGAGAAAAGATACACTGAATTCCGTTCATAATTAAGAGAAATCCTTTATTTTTGTCTTTTCTTTAGAAAGTTCTTTTTTAGAAAGATTATCCTTGTCTCTGTTTATGTCTCGGCTTGGACACAAATCACTATAATTCGTCCGCGCCTACGGATCAGTCCCGCATTTTTCACACATTTTACGAACGTAATCCTTATTTTCATATTTCTTATTCCTTACCTTAATTTTGAATCTATTCCTTGGAAGAAAATAAGTCTCTTGATTTTTTTTTAACTTCGAATTGTATCGTCATTTAACTTCGAATTGTATCGCATGAAATGAATGCTTTTCAAATCCTAATCATCGATCTTTTTGCGAAGTCTATACATTATACTTCCCCTGTTGACTCATAACACTTACTCAATTTTGAACTCTATCCCCAGGTATATCCGTATAAAACTGCGCCGGATCCTTCCCGAAACATACCTAGAATTACATCTTTATTATCTAGGCGGACCCGAAACATACCGTTGGGAAGTGATTCAGTAATTAAACCTTCATGAATAATTTTTGTTCTTTCATTCAGGTACTTCCTGAAGTATCAACTATGGAGGACGAGTTATATAACTACTTTTCCTCTCCTATTCACAATAGGACGTTATAGAGCAAATTAGGATACAAGGAGGAGATCACCATATATATTAACAAAAGTTCGCCTCCAATTTTTTCTCGTCGAGCTTCTCGATCTGTCATTATACCTCGGGAAGTAGAAAGAATTACAATTCCTATTCCACCTAAAATCTTAGGAATTTGTTGATAGTCGAATAAATTCGTAAACCGGGTCGGCTGATACTCTTTAATATTCTGTGTATTCTTTTCCTAGTCTTTCTATGTCGCAGAGTTGAAACCAAGAAATATTTGTTACCTTCCTGATGTTTCCGAACGTTTTCAATAAAACCTTCTCGTAGAAGTATTTTCACAATATTTTCGGTGATAGTAGTAGATGCTATTCGAACCGTTCCTTTTTTATTCATGTCAGCATTTCTTATAGAAGTTATTATATCGGCAATAGTGTCCTTACCCATGACGAACTATAATTATTGGTGCCTCCAAATTTGATATAATCAACATGTTTCCCTTTTTTTCTTTGTTTTATTTTCTTTCTTTTTTTTTTTTTTATTATAAAATTCTTTATTATTAAAGTATATTCGTGCGACACAATCTACTAATCTACTAAATTTGATCTACTAAATTTGATCTATTTTCGATTTTATGATATATCATAGTCCATCTAGTAGTATTTATATACCTCGGGAGCCAATGAAACTATTTTAGTAAAATTCAACTGTCTCAATTCCCCTACTATCGCACCAAAAACTCGAGTTCCTTTTGGATTTCCTTCTTGATCACATGACAACCGCAGCATTGTCATCATATCGTATTATCCTACCGTTGTTTCAACTTGAGTTCTTTACAAGTACGTACAATTACAGCTCTAATTATTCCGATCTTTCTAGTGTCATATAGGCACTGCTTCTTTGATTACAGCAACAATAACGTCACCAATATGGCTATCGATGATTACCAGCTTCCTAATGATCGATACCACATCAATTCCGAGCTCTGCTGTTATCCGCTACATTCAAAGGGTCTGAGTTGAATCATAATCATTTTATTTGAATCCGTTATTTTAATGCAAAGGTGAGGAAAAAGAATATTCTCTGCCGAAATAAATAAACTTGCCGTTGTTTTTTCATCCTCACTAAACTGTTTTATTTCTACATACCTATCCTGACAAATTGAGTTCGTATATGCATTTTGGACGAGCTGTGAAATAGCTGCTTTGGCTACAGCTTCTGATACTCCGCCCATTTCATAAAGTATTCGACCTGGTTTAACAACGGATACCCAATATTCGGGGGATCCCTTCCCCGAACCCTTACTGTTCCCGCAGGTCTTACTGTAACAGGTTTTGTCGCGGGAAATACTACGAACCATATTTTTCCACCACGACGCGCCATATCGTGTCATTGCTCTTCGCCCCGCTTCTATTTGTCTAGCTGTGATCCAAGCGGGTTCAAGTGCCTGAAGAGCGTATCTGCCGAAACAAATACGATTGCCCCGACAAGATATTCCCTTCATTCTTCCTCTAGGTTTTTACGAAATCTGGTTCTTTTGGGGTTTTCTAGTTTGAGGGTCGTTTCTTAATTCCATCTCTACTACAGAACCGGACATGAGAGTTTCTTCTCATCCAGCTCCTCGCGAATGAACGTATTCAATAATATACAGATCGCATGTATTTTTAATAATTTAAAAACTAATACCTAGACATTTATTAAATTGAATTTGGTTTTGTTATACATGAGATGTATAACAGGATATATAGCTAGAATTTTATAATGTATGCCGATTCTCGATATAAATTATAGATTAGATATAAATTATAGATAATGCTTTTTATAATTATAGATATGCTTTTTATTTTATAACGATCCTGACTCCTTTTATTTTTACCCTTTCAATGATGCCAAAATATTGTAATGTAATCTCAATAAATAAAGGTTTCGCGGGCGAATATTGACTCTTTACTGTTTTATTCCTAGGTCAACCCTGACTTCTCAGAATAAATAAATTTTTTCTCGGTTCGTTCCGCCATCCCACCAATGAATTATTCGGATTCGTTTTCAGTAGATCCTATCGTCACAGGGTCCGCTCCGTTCCCATAGCTTCTCCATAATGGTTAGGCCTGAACTCTGCAATGGAGCTCCCAACAAAATTCCTTCTCGAGTCAATCTCCTTAGTTTTTATTACCCGAGGCTCTTTATTATTATTTATATTCCTTCCAGTATTTGATGCTTATCACATTGCCTTTATGAGGGTAATCCCTAGACCCATACCTATTGGAACAATATATCATTGATTTTTTGTTCTCTCTTTCCGATCATCCTTCCATTTATCCACATCCCTTTATTTTTGTTTCACAACCCATAATCAGATTTTTTAGGAACAGATTTTTAGTTGCAGTTGCTGCAACTATATGATCTGATCCACTCATCTCATATAGTGACTGTTTCTTGGGATCTCGACAATAACGAAGCAATAGTTGGTTTTAGTTTTATTTTTGTTTTTATTTTTGTTTTTAATTTATGTTTATATAGTTTATTAAGTTTAAGTAGGGTTTAAGTCTATTTTTTTTTATTCCAATTCTAACCTCAGAAAAATAAACGAGTCACACCTAAAGCAAATAGCATTATAACAAGGTCATCGAATTTTTTATTCAACTTATAAATTAGAATTGCTCATTTTTGGTTTGATTAACGAAAACGAATGAAACAGTTTTGTTATTTTTGTTCTATCACTGGCCTACTGGCAGATAATAAGGTCTATTATCCTCGTCCACAAATATCCAATTTGATGCCTAATACTCCATAGATGTTCGAATTTTTTTGGGGTATAGGAACAATGACTCAATTTTTCTAGCGCGAATTGTTGTAGGGGCAGCCCTGCCCTCTCTGATCCCTCGACACGTGCAATTTCTTTTCCGTCAATCCGCCATGCAATTTGTACTTGCATTCCTGTTGTATCCGTTTGTTCAGCTAATCAATAGCCTTTTTCAATTGCCTTTCGAACCGAACCTCTATTTTTAATTGTAAAGCTATATTGTCGCAAGAATATTAGGTTGCCCATAATGTTTTTCAACTCTGTGAGACATGTTGAGTCTTTTTTCCGTTCCAGATTGATTCTTGTTTGGGGTACATTCAGCTGTATTCTTCGATCCTCGTGTTTTTGCCCGCTATTAATAAATTTGGAAATCCAATATATATATAGACCCTGGATCAAATCAATTCTTTTTTTAATTCCTATACGAGCGATTTCCTTCGAAACCCGAGGATTTCTCCTATTTTTTTGTACATAGTTTCTTGATACAATTCCGTATTTTTTCATCTTCCTGTAAAACCACAGAAAATTTTTTTTTTGGTTGGTGCGACCAAAAGGAATGATGACGTTTGGGTTGTACCCAGTCTGAAACCAGTGAATTTATTTTTGTCCTGCCATATTTTTCCTATTATATTTTCTTTCCATCCCTATATGTTATTTTTACTATTTTACTAGATGATCTAAATCTGAGATTCATCTAAAAATATTAGAGTTTATCCTTTAATCAATTGTTATATACCAGTAGGTCTTTTTATGATACCTCGTGTCGCTCGGCTCGATGTCTTAATTTTGTTCACAATGGTACTCCTATTAACTTTGGCTTCACTAATGCTGAATCACAGCTTCGTTCAAACCCATAAATTATGACTAGCATTTGCTGCTGGCAGAATAAACCACTTTTAACTATAGGGTTAGAGATGCTCGATAGCATGTTTCCAGGATCATAATGTTTCTTCATAGGAACGTCCGCGAATCCTTGATCATTACTCTTCGCGCTTGGAAACCTGACATACTTACATTATGTTGAGCTAAATTTTTACTTCTTTAACCGAACTCGAGTTCTTTATCACAGGGTTTCCTATCCCCCAACTAAAGATAAACCTTTTTGATACTTTCTTTTTTTTTCACAAAAAAAAATTATTTTTCAAGTGCAATTTTGTTTTATATTTAATTTATATTTATATTTTTTATATTTTAATATAAAATTTTTATTTATTTGTTTTATTTATTTACTATTAAAATGTTTTAATTCCATAATATTAAAATGAACTTATAAATTAACTTAACGCGAGATTTATTATCTTTTCTTGCATGTCTCGCAAAGTAAAAGTAGGCGCGACTTCCCCAATTTGTGACCTACCATACGATTCTGTTATATAAATAGGTAAATGTTCCTTCCATTATGAATAGCGATTGTATGGCAATCATTGTGGTATAATGGTCTATGCCCGCGCCAGTTACTAGTTTTCTTCTCCTCCCTCATGTTGAGTTTGGTCCATTTTTTCCGATAAATGGTTTACTACAAAGTGTTTTTTTTAGCGAACGTGTCATGTCACAGTGGTATACTCCTTTTTTTTTAAACATTTTTATTTACAGATTGTCATCTATGTCCAATTCTCGATCTAGTTAAGTATGGAGGTAAAAAATACAATAATGTGAATGGAAAAAAGATAAAATCCCTTTAGCATAAAAGTGGGCGGACTTGTAGCCAAGTGATCAAGGCAGTGGATTGTGATCCACCATGCCGGTTCAATTCCCGTCGTTCGCCCATCACATTTTTTCAAATTCAAAAAATTCTATTTTCAATATTCCTATTTACGGCGACGAAGAATAAACTATCACTATATTTTTTCCTTTTCCTACTTCTTCTTCCCAAGCGCAGGATCCCCAAGGGGTTGTGGTTTTTTTCTACCGATTGGGGCTCTCCCCCTCACCGCGCCACCTTGGGAATGGTCGAACAGGGTCATAACTACTCCTCTTACTACAACGGAACGCCTTACCTAGCCACCACTTGATCCTGCTCTACCCGAACTTTTTGGTTCACCCCAACATTACCCACTTTGTCCGCTGTTGCTAAGCCGTTTTTGATATCCAAAACGGACCTCCCCAGAGGGTAAATCTTAGGTAGCCGATTCCCTCTTTTGCAATCATTTCGCTACAGCACCTGCTGCCTCTAGCTATTTGTCCACCCTATTCCATGTGATTTCTATGTTGTGTAGGGCCCGTGCCTAATTCATATCGTTTGAAGAGATTCTTCTTTTTTATCATACCACCCCTTCCCAAACTGTACAGTTCTTCCAAGCATACGTCCTTTCTAGATGTATATAATATAGCTAGACAGTGGATCTTAATAATCTTATGATGAAGTACCCATGAGTGGATATATAGGAATCCAATCTGCTGAATCACTCATTTTTATGATCTTCTAAGCCTGTCTCCCCGTTCCGTCATCTGGCCATTATGTTTCTTCATGTAGCATTCAGACCGAATGAACTCTAATTAATTACGTCGATACTTCCACATATTACGGGTAACGTAGAGACATCTCTCTTTTTTTTCCCCGGGGGATCTTAATTACCACTGCTTAGCTTTCAATCGCCTCTGACCATCAAATTAATGTGAATACCCCTCCTCCTCTCTTTGAACAAGGGGCGCTTCCGGTTCTGTGCGTGCTTCAAACAATTTTGGTCTCTCCAGAGTACCCATATCTCTAGAGTCAATAATTTTCTATTAGAACTCTGAACTCAATCCCTTGCTGCCTTGACTCACAACAGTTTTCGTTGAGTCTATCCGTAGAGGTCTCAAATTGGGTCATGATCGATTTCTAGGTTTCGTCGTAAACCTAAGTGGTTACTTCCAATTACGTAAATCAATAGTTCAACCGCACTCACAGTAGGGCATTTCCCCATTGATCTAGGAACTTCTTTACCGAACCATTGTATCTTCCAATTAGTAGCCCCTCTGGGATGTAAAATATATCTCTTCTCACCATCCCCATAGTGTATGAGACAAATGTATTGCTTTTCGATTAGGGTCGTAACTTCGGCCCATATGGTACGATCTACCAGATATGTCTTTTTTCATTCCGTCGAAAAGCGATTTTACGGTATAGACGCTTATGACCCCCCTCTATGCCTTGCGGTAATGATCCTCTGCATTACGACCTTTACTACAACGATGCTGTCCCCTAGATCAAATTATTTCGTGGATTGGATTTTCACTTGACTGTTTAGAGCCGGCTCCATTGCGGTGCTTCGGGGTAGAATTTTGTATAATGTATCGCGTGTTATTAAGTATTTTGCTTTAAGTTCTTTTCTCTATAAGAGGTGGAATAGAATAACCCGGTTGAGCGTACTGATCATACGTCTGTAATGCATTGTATGTCCCATAATAGGTCCCATTCTTCTACCCTTTCCCCGGGAGTCGATGACTATTCATAGCTATTACCTTGACAACAAGAAGAGTTCGACCCATCTTTATTTCTTCCTAGTTGATCCTGATTCGACATTCGAAGTAATTGGATTGTTCCCCAATACCGAATACTTTTTTCTGTAATACTGCATATTTGATTCCATCCATAAATCCTTTTCCTTCCCTATTGAGTTCCATATCGATAAGAATTCTAGTTCTTACTGTTCATATGTATTGTATGAATATCAACTCCACTCCTTTATGTATGGATGATGATATTCTTGATCCAGCTCCCATCCCATAGACGTATTGACTTCCCATGTGTGCATCATCAGGACTTGAACCTACGAATTTGCCAATTCTAGTGGGCGCTTTTAAAACTTCACCATGGGATGCTTACAGAGATCATCGTATATCGTAAATAAGTATATCGTAAATAAGTATATCGTATAAATAAGTATATCGTAAATAAGTATATCGTAAATAAGTATATCGTATAAATAAGTATATCGTATAAATAAGTATATCGTAAATAAGTATATCGTATAAATAAGTATATCGTATAAATAAGTATATCGTAAATGTATAAATAAGTATATCGTAAATAAGTATATCGTAAATAAGTATATCGTATAAATAAGTATATCGTAAATAAGTATATCGTATAATAAGTATATCGTATAAATAAGTATATCGTAAATGTATAAATAAGTATATCGTAAATAAGTATATCGTATAATAAGTATATCGTATAATAAGTATATCGTAAATAAGTATATCGTATAATAAGTATATCGTATAAATAAGTATATCGTAAATAAGTATATCGTAAATAAGTATATCGTAAATAAGTATATCGTAAATAAGTATATCGTATAAATAAGTATATCGTAAATGTATAAATAACCAAATTCCATTGAAATAAAATCTTTAGTTGACATAAAATCTTTAGGAGGGATGTATGGACGACATCCAATTCCAAATTCTGGCTCGTCGAATTGATAGAGATATTAAGAGAGATCAAAATTCTCACTATTTCTTATATTCGTGGATCAAATCATTTTGTTTCCATCAGAACGCTTTATGAACTTTTGACCCCCGAATTTGGGGTACCCTACTTTCACGGCTTCGCAGGGGTTCAAAACAATCGATATTCAATGATCAAGGTGTAATCACAGGTATATACTGCTTGTAGTAGCGGTCCTTATATCTCGTATTAAAATCGAAAGATGGTCCGAAAGAAAAAATCTCTATTTGATGTATCTTCTTCCTAGACCTATGATTCCCTTGGACCCAGAATGAGACATTGAAGAATCTTTTGGTCTTCCAATATCAATAGGTTGATTGTTTCGTTCCTTTATCTTCCAAAGGGCAAAAGATTCTGAGAGTTGTTTCATGGATTCCGCAAGGATTACTTGGGTTCTCCCATAAATAAAATTGTATCATGCCTGAATCTAACCGTAGTTCGCGGTGTGGAGGAACCGGATCGGAAAAAAGAGGATTCTAGTGTTGGTAGTATCTAATGAAACCGTAGCTGAATTATACCTCATTCAAAGAGAAGATATCGAATAGCTGGAGTTGCTCTAATTTTTTATCCATACGGGAATCCTATCCGCAAGGCCATGCTTGGGAATTGTTTTGATCGTCTTTTCTCTCGAGAATAAGCGCACATAATCAACTTGAAATTTGGACCAGGATAAAACCCAAGGGGTTGTGGTTTTTTTTCTACCGATTGGGGCTCTCCCCTCACACCGCCCCATGGGGATGGTCTACAGGTTTTCATAACTACTCCTCTTACTACAGGAACGCTTCCTAGCCAACCTTAATCCTGCTCTACCCAAACTGTTTTGGTTCACCCACATTACCCACTTGTCCGCCTGTTTGCCAGGCAGTTTTTGGGATATCAACGGACCTCCCCAGATGGTAAGCTTAATGTGGCCGATTTAACCCTCTTTTTCCATCAGTTTCGGCTACAGCACCTGCTGTCTCTAGCTCTTGTCCACCCTTTCCAGTGTGATTTCTATGTTATGTTGTCCGTGCCTAAGGGCATCTCGGTTGAAGTAGATTCTTCTTTTGTATCAAAAAACCCCTTCCCAACTGTACAGCTTCCTTCCAGCATACGCTTTTCTAGATGTATATGATGATATCTAGACAGATGGATCTTATATACATCGTGAGAAGTACAATGTGCTATATAGGATCCAAATCTGCTGAATCCCTCA
>PYDT01000845.1:0-34037 GCA_004837865.1 Musa balbisiana
CACGACATGTCTATTCACCGAGCCCTCTCCGAGACAGTGCCCAGATCGTTACGCTCTTCGTGCGGGTCGAACTTACCGACAAGTGAATTTTCGCTACGACTTAGACCGTTATAGTTACGGCCGAGCGTTCACCGTGGCTTCGGTCGCCCGGCTCCCCTGTCATCAGGTCACCAACTTCCTTGACCTTCCGGCACTTGGGCCGGCGTCAGCCCCCATCCTGTCTTACGACTTTTCGGAGACCTGTGTTTTTTGGTAAACAGTCGCCCGGGCCTTGGTCCTCTGCACCGCCCTTTGTGAGGAGGCACCCCTTCTCCCGAAGTACGGGGCTTTTTGCCGAGTTCCTTAGGAGAGTTTTCCTCGCGCCCTAGGTAATTCGCTCCCTACCCAACCTGTGTCGTTTCGGGTACAGGTACCCTTTTGTTGATGTCGTTCGATCGTTTCCTGGAGTATGGCATGGGTTACTTCCGCGCCCGTATCGCCTGTACGCGGACATTGGCTCGAGTCAATTCTCTACCCCGTCTTACCCTGAAAAAGCAAGTCCCTTGTGCGTCCTTGAACCGATACCATCCTTCGGCTAACCTAGCCTCCTCCGTCCTCGTGACCAACAAGGGTAGTACAGGAAATTCCCCTGTTGTCCATCGACCTACGCCTTTCTGCCTGATCTTAGGCCCTGACTCACCCTCCGTGGACGACCCTGCGGAGTAACCCTTAGTTTTCGGGCATTGGATTCTCACCAATGTTTGCGTTACTCAAAGCCGACATTCTCACTTCCGCTTCGTCCACACCTGCTTGCGCGGTTGTTCCTCTAGGCGGAACGCTCCCTACCGTTGCATTTTTACATCCCACAGCTTCGGCAATCGCTTACCCCGTTCTCTTCGGCGCAAGAGCGCTCGATCATGAGCTATTACGCACTCTTTCAAGGGTGGCTGCTTCTAGCAACTCCTGCTGTCTCTGCACCCCTACCTCCTTTATCATGATGCGGTCATTTAGGGGCCTTAGCTGGTGGATCCGGCTTTTCCCTCGCGAAACATAAGCTTATCCCCCATCGTCTGACTGGCCGACGTGTCCCCTCTTATTTTTTTTGGGTCCATATCTAGTATTCAGATTTGCCTCGATTTGGTTACCGGGCTCTCGCGCCCGCCCGAACCAGTGCTTTACCCCTAGATGGCCAGTCAACTGCTGCGCCTCAACGCATTTCGGGGAGAACCATCTAGCTCTGTTTCGAGTGGCATTTCACCCCTAACCCCAACTCATCCGCTGATTTCCTTCAACATCAGTCGGTTCGGACCTCCACTTAGTTTTTTCACCCAGCTTCATCCTGGGTCTGGGATATATCCCCAGGTTCGGTTCCCTAAACTTGACAATCTCCCTATGAAGACTCGCTTCGCTCGGCTCCCGGGTGGTTCCCTAACCAATCCCTGCCTATAGTCGCCGCTCTTCTTCAAAGCACGCGGTCAGAAATCACCTTCTCCTCCACTGCTTGGTAGCTCACTGTTTCATGTTCTCTTTCACTCCCCGATGTGGTTTTTTCCACTTTCCCCTCACGGTACTCCTTCGCTATCGTCACCCGGAGTATTTAGCCTTGCAAGGTGGTCCTTGCTGATTCACACGGGATTCCACTTGCCCCAGCTACTCGGTCAAGCGTACTCTAGTGATCTTTTCGTCTACTGTACTTTTCGCCTCTATGTGCAGCATTCATTCCACGCTTCGCCTAGCAGCACGACGCCTGTATTGCTCTCCCAACCCCTTTTTCCACGTTTAGGCTGCTTTCCCATTTCGCTCGCCGCTACTACGGGAATTCGCTTTTGCTTTCTTTCCTCCTGGCTACTAATATTTTCAGTTCGCCAGTTGTCTCTTGCCTGCCCAGGATTCAGCAGCAGTTTCGAAAGTTTTGACCTTTCGGGAATCTCCGGATCTGCCTTATTCAACGTCCCCGAGCATTTCGTCGCTTGCTACGCCTTCCCGTCCCTTGGTGCCTAGTTATCCACCGAAGCCGTTCCTCGTTGAACCTCGCCATTAACGTTAGGCTAAATGCCATCCTAAGGTGCTGCTAACTAGAAGGATCTTATCACGTCCCCATGAAATGATAAATCATAAATCGAACTGCCCGAATTGGTGCTAATCATATACAGCTAGTTCAGGGCTGTAGATACGCGGACTCGAACTCGCTGACATCCGCCACAGGGTAAAACCCCCCGCCTTCAGGCCTCCCCGACTATCTACATAGAGGCCAACGATCTAGACAATACTCCCCCCGAACACAGCTTAACAACTTTTCCTCGTACTGTGCTCTCCAAGATCAACTCTTCTCAAAATCTCAAAAGGTGCTGAGTGGAATCCATTCTAAGGATTCTTTGTGGTTCCGGAATCCCCTCTACAGGATAACCAGAACGGGAGCTCTCCCCTTTTTCCGCCTACCTCTTTGGTCTTAAGAATGCTGGTTTAAGAACGAGTGTTGCCTTCTTTCCCGACCCTTAACTGCCGCAACCGGAGAGCGGACAGCTAATGCGTTCCACTTATTGAACGGTCTATGTTCGGTCCGTCCCCTGGATGCCGAGCGTCCTTGGGGTGATCTCGTAGGTCCTACGGGGTGGAGACGATGGGTTCCGTGCCATGGATTTTCCATTCCTTTTGCCACAGTCGCTCAAGTGGTGAAGGAATAGTCTCACGCTATTCGCAAGGCCAACTTGATCCTCTTCCCCAGGGATCCCGATAGGAACCCTAGGAGAGCCGCCGACCCAACTATCTTCCATGTCCGATGTCCATACTAGATCTGACCAACTTGCCCATCCTATCCTCCTCTACGTTCTTGACAGCCCATCCTTTGTCTCAGGAGAGTCCTTTCAGTGTCATGTTTGCGGTCCTCTTTTCGCCATACTTAGAAAAGTGAGGCCCCGTTTCAGGTAACAAGATACTTCATTACCGCCTGACAATTAGACATCCAACCCGAATCTCAAACGAACCCAATTGCAGAGCTGAGCTCTACCAACTGAGCTATATCCCCCCGAGCCAGTGGATATCATGAAAGAGTCTATCTTCTTTCTATTCTGTTTCCCTGGCGCAGCTGGGCCTCCTGGACTTGAACCATAGACCTCGCCCGTGGAAGTAAATCATCGCACCTACGATTCCAACCAATGAGAGAGATCAATAGATTCTTTTGTCGGGAGCGATTTCTCCTTTCCCGAACGCAGCATACACCTCTCCGTTGTACGGCGCCTCATTCAGTGTGCATTGTTTCCCCCCCCCGTGCTCCCTTACATAACACGTGCTTGTGAAATACTCCGAGGAAGAAAAATAATGGCTTTAAGAGACCTCCCGGCCCAACCCTAGACACTCAAATCCTTTTTTCAACCTGCTCCCCATTTCGAGTCAAGAGATAGAGAAAATAGCACATCCCCATTCACTGACGGGGGCCCTCGTAGGTGACCTGAGGGGGTCGAGAGACGCAAGAAGTGGTTTATTTATACGACGCCTTGCCTGTCTTAGGTCTAGAATCCAATCATCTCCTGGTCCCCCTGCGTAAAGGAAAAAGGATTTCCACGTTCTTCCTTTCGGGAAGGGAAGATTAGGGAAATCCTATTGATTTGCTGCTTTCTCCCCAGACTCCGAAAAGCATGAAAAAAAGGCTCGACCTGTACTATCCCCCCTCCGTCACCCCCCCAGAATTGAAAGGGGCGATCTCGTTATTTCTTGTTCTGTGAATATGGCGTTGTTGATGTTGCTCCAGTTTCCCGTTGTTAGTGCTCCATTGTTCCCATTGAGGCCGAACCTAACCTTGCTCGAGAGATAGCTTTCCATACACTGAATAATGGATTAGGATTCTCGATAAGAGGACCGTGTTTTGTTCCCCACCGCGCCCGGCCCGCCCGGATCCCCAGTGAATAGAAGTTAATCTACATTGATCTCACCCTGAATCGCCCCCATCTATCTCCTGAGGAGAGTTTGTTTCAAACTCCTGAGTTCCGAACTGAGGATGAGTACGCCATGCTAATGTGCCTGGGATGATCCCATCTCCCGGTCAGGCGCTTGATGAGCACATTGAACTATCCATGGTGGCTGAGAGCCTCACAGCCCAGGCACAACGACGCAATTATCAGGGCGCGCTCTAACCAAAACGGAGCTAATAGCCCGTCGTGTGGCCCTCCCATGGGATGGCCTGCTATGCAAAAGCGAGAAAAAACCCACTCCTCTCTTTCCTTTTTTACGTCCCCATGTCGCCACACGGGAGTGACTGGGGACGTAACAAAGGGATCCTATCCACTAACTGGTTTCCAGACTAGATAATAATCTCAGTGAGCTTTGTCTTACTTTTCACCGTCGAGAAACGAAAGAAGCTCCCTATCCAAGCTTAGCTCAGACGGTAGCCTCTTCTTTTTGGGTGGTGAAGCAGTGTCAAAAACCAAAATACCCAACCAGCATAAGCATTAGCTCTCCCTAAAAGGAGGTGATCCAGCCGCACCTTCCAGTACGGCTACCTGTTACGACTTCACTCCAGCACTACCCCGCCTTCGGCATCCCCCCTCCTTGCCGGTTAAGGTAACGACTTCGGCATGGCCAGCTCCCATAGTGTACGGGCGTGTGTACAAGCCCGGTAACGAATTCACCGCCGTATGGCTTACCGGCGGATTATACTAGCGATTCCGACGCTTCATGCAGTCGAGTTGCGCAGCCTGCAATCCTACCTGAGGACGGGTTTTTGGGGTTAGCTCACCCTCGCGGATCGCACCCTTTGTCCCGGCATTTATAACGTGTGGTGTCGCCCATGGCATAAGGGGCAAGGATGACTTGACGTCTCCCCCAACCTTCCTCCGGCTTATCACCGGCAGTCTGGTGCAGGTTCCAAACTCAATGGTGGCAACTCCAACACAGAGGGATGCGCGTCGTTCGGTACTTAACCATACACCTTACGCCGAGCTGACGACCGCCTGCATCCACCTGTGTCCGCGTTCCCGAAGGCACCCCTCTCTGTTCAAGATGATTCACGGCATGTCAAGCCCTGTTAGGTTCTTCGCTTTGCATCGAATAAACCACAGCTCCACCGCTTGTGCGGGCCCCGCAATTCCTTTTAGTTTCATTCTTGGCGCCGTACTCCCCAGTCGGGATCCTTAACGGTTAGCTACATCACTGACCGGGTCGGATAACTCACAAAGCGCCTATATCCACGTTTACGGCTAGGACTACTGGGTATTCTAATCCCTTTGCTCCCCTATCTTTCGTCCTCAGTTTCCATTGTCCGTCCCGGCAGAGTGCTTTCGCCGTGGTGTTTCTTGCTCCGATCTCTACGCATTTTCACCGGCTCACACCGAAGTCCCCCTCTGCCCCTACCGTACTCACAGCTTGGTAGTTTCCACCGCCTGTCCGGGTTGACCTGGATTTGATCGGCGGACTTGAAAAGCCATCTACAGACCTTTAACGCCCCAATCATAGTGCCGATAACGCTGCTCCTCCTGTCTTACCGCGGCTGCTTTGCCAGAGTTTAGCCGAGCTTATTCCTCAGAACCGTCATTGTTTCTTCTCCGGAGAAAGAAGTTCACGACCCTGGGCCTTCTACCCTCCACGCTCATTGTCCCGTCAGGCTTTCGTGGGCCCTTGCGGAAATTCCCCACTGCTGCCCCCCTAGGAGTTCCCTGGGCCGTGTCGTCGTCCTCATTGTTGCTTATCTCCTCTCGACCAGCTACCTGCTCATCTCCTTGTTAAGCTATTACCGTCACCAACTAGCTAATCAGACGCAAGCCCCTCCTCGTCGGATTCCCCGTTTTTTCTCCTTCCTCAGCCTCCGGGTATTAGCAAACCGTTCCAGTTTTGTTCCCCTCCCAAGGGCAGGTCTTACCCCTGTTTACTCACCCTTCCGCCACTTGAACACCATTCCCGTCCGACTTCATTTTTATCATGCCGCCAGCGTCATCATCCTGAGCCAAGAATCGACTCTCCATGAGATGCATAGTTGCATACTTATCGCTTCCTTGTTTATACAAAGCTGATTCGGAATCTACTTTCAGTCTAAGGCATACTTGTATCCATAGCGCCTTCCATATTAGCCTGGAGTTCGCTCCCACAATATAGTCATCCCATACCCTATCACGGCCATCCCACGCCGCTTATCCATTCTCTTCGATCACACGGCGTGGAGCAAGGTCAAAATAAAAACCTTACATTGGTTTTCGGGTAATCAGTTGCTCGAACTGATGACTTCCACCACTCAGGGTGGACCCTATCTACCGCTGAGTTATATCCCTTCCCGGGTCCCTCGAGAAATAGACTAACTATCCTAAGCAAAGGGTCGGAAACTCAACGCGCCACTATTCTGAACAACTTTGGGGGGGAGCCGGCCTTCTTTTCGCACTATTATGGATAGTAAAAATAATGTGTATGGATATTAAATTAATGGGAAAAATTGGGATTCAGTTGTCAACTGCGCCTATCGAAATAGATTGACTACGGGATGCGAGCATAGCAATGGTTTCATAAATCCGTACGATTTTTTCCCGATCTAAATCGAGCAGAGCAGTGTTACTGAAGAAATTTGTGTTCACATGTTCTATTGCGATACTGTTAGTAGAAAACCCGACTCGGTATTGTTAAAAAAGATGGGATTCTCGAAGAGAGGAGCCGTGGTGGTCCCCCCGGACCTCCCTGACCCCGAGTGAATGAAAGTTAGATCTACATTGGAAATCTCACCTGAATCGCCCCATCTATCCTCCTGAGGAGACGTTTGGTTTCAAACTCCGATTCGAACAGGAGGAGTACGCCCTGCTAATGTGCCTTGGATGATCCATCACTCGGTCAGGCGCTGAGGCACATTTAACTATCCCTGTGCTGAGAGCCCCACAGCCCAGGCACAACGACGCCATTATCCGGGGCGCGCTCTACCATGAGGCTATAGCCCGTGTGTGGGCCGCCCAGTGGGAGCGCTGCTATGCCAAGCCGAAAAACCCATCCCTCTCTTTCCTTTTTTACGTCCCCATGTCGCCACACGGAGTGACATGGGGACTAAAAAAGGGATCCTATCAACAACTTTTTCCACCTAGGAATAATACGCTCATGCGCTTGGTCTTACTTCACCGTCGATAAACGAAAGAAGACTTCCATATCCAAAGGGGCTTAGCTCAGACGTAGCTCGCTTCTTTGTTGGGTGTGAAGCTGCACACATACGCCAACAATCCTACGCTTAGCTCTCCCTGAAAAGGAGGTGATCCAGCCGCACCTTCCAGTACGGCTACTGTTCTTTCACTCGCACTAGCCCCGCCTTCCGCATCCCCTCCTTGCGGTTAAGGTACGCCTTCGGGCATGGCCAGCTCCATATGTGACGGCGGTGTGTCAAAGGCCCGGGAAACTAATTCACCGCAGATGCTGACCGGCGATTACTAGCGATTCCGCTTCATGCGTCGAGTTGCAGCCCTGCAACCGAATGGACGGGTTTTTGGGTTTGAGCTCACCCTCGCGGGATCGCGACCCTTTGTCCCTGCCATTGTAGCACGTGTTTCGCCCAGGCATAAGTTGCAATGTGACTTTACGTCATCCCCACCTTCCTCCGGCTTACACCGGCAGTCTGTTCAGGGTTCCAACTCCAATGGGTGGCAACTAAACACAGGGTTGCGCTCGTTGCGGGACTAACCCAACACCTTAACGGCACGAGCCTGACGACAGCCCTGCCCACCTGTTCCGCGTTCCCGAAGCAACCCCCTCTTTCAAGAGGGGATTCACGGCATTTCAAGCCTGGTAAGGTTCTTTCGCTTTGCATCGAATTAAACCACATGCTCCAACCGCTTGTGCGGGCCCCCTCCATTCCTTTGAGTTTCATTTTGCTAACGTAACTCCCACAGGCGTGGATACTTAACGCGTTAGCTCGCACTGCACGGTCGACTACGCCACAGCGCCTATATCCATCGTGTATACGGCTAGGCTACTGGGGTATTCTAATCCCATTTGCTCCCCTAGCCTTTCGTCTCTCAGGTCGTGTCGGCCCAGGCAGAGGTGCTTTCGGGTTCCCTGCCGTTGGTGTTCTTTCCCCGATCCTACGCATTTCACCGCTCCCCGGAAATTCCTCTGCCCCTACGTACTCCAGCTTGGTATTTCCACCGCCTGCCAGGGTTGAGCCCTGTTAGTTGACGGCGGACTTGAAAAGCCACCTACAGACGCTTTACTCCCAATCATTCCGGATAACGCTTGCAATCTTCTGTCTTACCGCGGCTGCTGGCACAGAGTTGCCGATGCTTATTCTCAGATACGGGGTTCCATTGTTTCTTCTCCGAGAAAGAGTTCCCGACCGTGGGCCTTCTACCTCCCCGCGGGCATTTGCTTCCGTCAGGCTTTTCGCCCCTTGCGGAAAATTCCCCACTGCTGCCTCCCGTAGGAGTCTGGGCCGTTTCTCAGTCCCAGTGTGGCTGATCATCCTCTCGGACCCGACTGATCATCGCTTGGTAGCTATTACCTCACCAACAGCTACTCAGACGCAAGCCCCTCCTCGTCGCGGATTCCTCCTTTTGCTCCTCAGCCTACGGGTATTAGCAACGTTTTCCAGTTGTTTTCCCCTCCCAAGGGCATGTTCTTACCGCTTTACTCACCCGTCCGGCCACTGGCAACACCACTTCCCGTCCGACTTGCATTTGGTTAAGCATCCCGCCACGTTCTCCCTGAGGCCAGATCGACCTCTCCTGATATTCATAGTTGCTTACTGTATAGCTTCCTTTTCGAGACAAAGCTGATGCCGGAATTCTCTTCCATTCTAAGGCATAACTGTATCCTGCGCTTCATATTAGCCTGGAGTTCGGCTCCACAATTAGTCCATCCCTAACCCTATCACGTCAATCCACAAGCCTCTTATCCATTCTCGTTCGATCACGGCGGGGGAGCAAGTCAAAATAGAAAAACTTCCAATTGGGTTTAATGTATAATCAGCTCGAACTGATACTCCCCAACCCGTCAAGGTGACACTCTAACCGCTGAGTTATATCCCTTCCCGGTCCCATCCGAGAAATAGAACTAACTAATCCTGGCAAGGGTCGAACACCAACCGCCACTATGCCCTGACAACTTGGAGGCCGTGCCTTCTTTCGCACTATTTGTCGGAAATAATGGTATGGATAGTAAAATACGGGAAAATTGGATTCAATGTCAACTGCTCATATCGAAATAGGATGACTACGATTCGAGCCATAGCACATGGTTCATAATCCGTACTATTTTCCCGATCTAAATGACCGAGCAGGTTTTTACTGAAGACGTTTGGTCAGCATGTTCTCTTCGCTACTGGTATGAAAACCCTCCTCGGTATTGTTAAAAAAGAGGGGAAGCGAACCAAGTCAATATGTATATATCACCCCTTCTTCGTGCGCCAAAGATCGTACCATTTCCGAGGAACTGGAGCTACTTTCTTTTCAATTTCCATTCAAGATTTCCTATGTGTTCCACACCCTTTTTTTTTGAGACCTCGAAAATAAAAAAAAAAAAATGGCAAATTCCTTTTCTTAGGAATACATACAGAAAAAGGATAATGGTAACCCCCAACCATTACTATTCATTTTCATTTATAATTTCTAGTTATAGCAATATTATTTCATAGTTATAGAATATTAATTTCATAGTAATAGAAATCGTCCTACCGAGACAGAATTTGTAACTTACTACCTCTTGCCCAGCAGGCCAAAGATTACCTCTGTTGAAAGACTGAGTTCATTCGGATCGCATGAGGGTCCAACTCCATTGCATTGCCCATAATCCATGTTGTATAGTTGAGCAGGTTGCCCTCCTTGCTTCTCTCACGTACAACCCTCTTCCCGCGAGCCCCTTCTCCTGGTCCACAGAGACAAAATGTAGGACTGGTGCAACATTTGCACTCAACGGAAGAAAGGACTCCCCGAACCGGGATCACTAACTAATACTAAGATAACCGACCGCGTAATTTCCAACCTAACAGAAAAAACTAAGACTACTATAATATATAATAAAAAAAACTGGCTTTTCTGTATACTTTCCCCGGTTCCATTGCTAAGCCGCCCGGGGGCCCTACGCAATCGATCGAAAAGATCATATGGATATCCCTTCAACACCAATAGGGCATCGAAAGGATCTCGGACGACTCACTAAAGCACGAAAGCCAGGATCTTTTCAGAAAATGAACGTTTCCTATTTGAAGATTGCCATAACCGCATGATAAGCTCCCTACCGGCAATTTTGGTCCAATTCGGGATTTTCCTTGGGAGGTATCGGGAAGGATTGGAATGTAAATAATATCGATTCATACAAAGAAACAGGGTTCTCTATTTGATTCCAACGCTGTGTAGGATCGAGGAAGAAGGAAAAAACCGAAGATTTCCATAGTACGTTTTGTTTTTGATCGAAAAAATAAATCTGTTTATTTCGACCCTTCGCTCTATGATAAAATTGGTCAGATTCTCAGGATTACACAAACCCATGGTACTTAGGATGGGAATGGAATAAAAGAAAAGAGAGGAAAGAAAATCGAAATGAATAAAGATAAGCAAAAAAAAAATAAGTAGATCTTCAAAAATAAGTAGAAGATATAAGACCCATATTCCAAATGACAAATTCAACTCGAACAGGTCTTTCTATTCTGCAAAATAGGGCAAGGTGATTGCCGAGAAAGATGTTGCTGTGTTCTTATAAAAAGCGTGATTTGATCCGCTATGTTTGGTAAAAGGAATAATCTCCCCTTTGATCGAAAGAAATGTTCACTTGGAACATGAAAACGTGACTGAATTGGTCTTAGTTACTCTTCGTGACGGATGGAATAAGGGAGGAGATTCTCGAACGAAGAAAAGAGTCCAATGATTCAAAGAATTGAACGAGGGCGTATTAGGTGAAACTCTCATGTGCGGTTCTGTATAGGACAGTACGGGTGACTTATCTGTCCACTTTTCCCTATCAATCCCCCCGCAAAAAAAACCAACTCCTGCCTTACGTAAAGTTGCCAGAGTACGATTCACCTCTGATTTGAATCACTGTCTTATATACCTGTATTGCCATAATTTACAATAACATTCTGTATTAGTTAGTAGAGGGAAGGTTAGGATTTACCCCCCGTGGTAAGTGCACATTGTTCGAGAACCCTAGAGCTGTCGGATTAAAGGATCGTCGCACGGCGTTCTAGTGCGTTGTAGATTCTTATCCAAACGTGATCATTTTGATGTGCCATGTGAATCTGCTAGAAACATTGATTTTATGGCTAACCCAATAACGCAAGTTTCTTAAGGGACTGGAGGCAGCTACCATGAGACAAAAGAGTCTTCTTTCTAAAGGATTCGATTCGGAATTTAATCCAAGGTGCCAAATTTACAACATTTCAAGTTTTCCCCTTACTTTGTCCGTGTCACCAACAATTCGAAATACCTCGACTTTTTAGAACGGTCCTAATTCAAATAGCATGATTCGAAGCAACTCGTTTTACATTACAAACTATTTCGGAAACCTAAGGACTCGACAGTATGGCTAGTAAAATACAGGATGCAATCCGAGCGAAAAGGAGGGAAAACGGATACTCAATGGTAAAGAAGGATAACAGAATTCCATATCCGATCTCATAGATACATACTAGAATCTGTGGAAAGCCGTAATGCGATGAAATTCGTATGACGGCTTGGAGGGAGATCTTTCTATCTTTCGATCCACCCTACAATATGGGGTCAAACAGCCAAAATAATATTCGTTTTTAGCCTTATAAAAAGAAAACTGATTCTTGACCTCTTTCACGCCCAAGTCCGTCGAGGTACTGCAGAAAAAAAACTGCAAATCCGATCCAAGTTATCGTAATCGATTACTTAACATGTTGTTACCGTATTCTGAACACGGAAAAAATCATTGGCTTATCAATTATTCGTGAGCCATGAAAAAGAGTTCCAACAAAGACAGAGACAAATCCACTATCTGTTTACGTCACGCAATACGTGAGTAACCCCGAATAGCAGTAAACAGACGTGTAGGCGGATCGACCCATCAAGGTTCCTTGAAATAGGATCTACACAGGAAAGCCCTTGCCATTCGTTGGTTTCTTAAGGGGCATCCCGAAAACGTCCGGGTCGAAATATGGCTTTCAAATTAAGTGCGAATTAGTAGATTCTGCCAAAGATTGGCGATGCCATACCAAGAAAGAAGAGACTCATAAATGGCAGAGGCAAATAGATCTTTTGCACATGTTTCGTTAATCAGAACAGATTCTATATAGACACATGCATCCATACATCTCGATCGGAAAAAGAATCAAATAAAAAGAATCGGTCCACGATAGTCTTCTCGAAACAAACCAAAAATAAAAGAAGATGAAACATAAATCATGATCACTAACCCTCTCGGGAGCTTGCTTAAGTTAGAAAGAGGAATTCTTCTGGAATTACATGACTAAGTTTTGATCCTATTCATGGGGATTCGTAAATATCCCATTCAAAAATAGAAAGTTCGAAACATTGGGACTTTTTCGAGATTGATGCATTGTTACTAATTCATGTCTGGCCTGTACAGAATGAAAACTTCTTCTCGATTGCTACCAGAATTTTGTATGAAACGTTTATATTGCTCTCTTCGCCATGGAATTTCATTTTTCCCCAAATGTATCCTACTTCTGGCCTAATTCTTCTCTGATGATCGAGTTCAACCCTCTGATCAAAAGGATAGACCTTGGTTTCTATTTCAGCTCTTCAACCAGTTTAGTAAAAGCATAACGGCCCTATGGTCCGATGAGAGAGAACCTATATTAGCTTTTCGGGAATTTCCAAACGAACAATTTCAACGAAACTTTCAAATTTCTTATTTTAACTAATGTTCAACTCTATGTAGTCCTCTATCCGTAGAGTACATTTATGTACGAAATGGCTATAACAGAGTTTCTTGTTATCGTATTAACCGCTACTCTAGAGGAATGTTTTTTATTTGGTGCTACGATTTCATAACTATCTTGGAGCTCCAGGAAGTGTTCAGTTTTATGTTTCCTACCTATTTCTGGTATTCTCCACTACGAGATGTACGGTCTAATGAGGCGACTATGAAAAATTTACTCATGGTGGGGTCAAGCTCTCTAGTCTCTGGTTCAATGGTTTCTCTTGGCTATATGGTTCATCTGGGGGGGAAGATCGAGCTTCAAGAAATAGTGAATGGTCTTTCATACACCAAATGTATAACTCCCAGGAAGTTCCATGCGCTTATATCCTCACGTAGGAAGTGTTTCAACGTTCCCCATCCCCTTTTTTTTTCATCATGGACTCCTTACGTAATACTATAAGAGTGCGGTTCGTTCGACAAATTCCTACCTCTATTCTATCTCCTGAGATGTTTGGATTTTCAAAACTCCCTAGACAGCAGAAGAGAAATTCTATCCCACTCGGACCAAGACAACCGTTTTCCACAAGTTTATTGACTTTTTGGTTTCATAACAATTAAAGTGCAGCAGGGTCCGTAACAACGAATCTCTTTATATACACAGATCATTTTGCAAGTTCGTTTGATTACGGGTAGTTCCTACAAGTATCGGACTAGACGTATACAATGCTTGAATTACGATGAATGCTACATCTTGGTTCTCCTCCTTCAGAGACTACGAGTGTAAGAGGAGCATCCGTTGACAAAAGGATCACCTAAGATGATCATCTCATGTGCTATTGATAACGAATCAAATTCAATGTTTCTATTTCCCATCTTTCTGACTTGCATCCTACGAACCAAGTCGAAAGTTGAAAAAGTCAGTCATTCACACCACTGTGAATGTTCTCGAAAATTAAGGATTAGTATAATCCTGTTTAAAATCGAATGGATCGGTCTTATACCTAGCGAGAAGGTAATCAAAAAGGAAAGAAGATGATTCTTCTTTCTTTATCACCTTAGGCCGTGCGAGATGAAGTCTCAGCACGTTTTGAATGAGAGAAAATGAAGTGAAGAATCCTCTTATTCGACTCCTGACTCTCCCACTCCCTCGTTTGCTTTTCTTTCTGGTCTTCGAAAAGTACGCTTCAGCTTCATCCAACGCGAATTTTGCGATATTCCGTTTTATTTCTCATCACAAACTAATGGCGATCTTCTTCTGGAAATCCTAGCTATCTTAGCATGATATTGGGAATCGTCATTTCTATTACTCAACAAGCATTAACGTATGCTTGCCCTATTCGTCCAGCCCCGTCAATCGCGTATGTAATTATTGGAAATTTGTTGGGACTCAAATGATGGCTATGCAAGCATGATAACTTATCGGCTTTTCTATCCGCCATGAACTATGAACGTTTGCTTGTATTGTAATTATTTTGTCTCCGTACCGGACTGTAACATTCGATATTATGCAGGTTATACACGAAAGATCCTTTTTTGGCTCGCTCTTCCCTATGCTCTTATCCCGTATGAGGTCTTTCTCCACTAGCAGGTTTTTTTTTTTCCGGAAAACTCCATCTATTCTTGTTATTGCAGCAGGCCTATAGTTCTTTGGTTTCATTAGGCCTCCTACGAGCGTTGTTTCTTATCTACTATTTCTAAAAATATCAAGTTATTAATGACTGGACAAATCAAGAAATAACCCCTTACGTGCGAATTCAGAAATCTCCTTTAAGATCAAACAATTCCATCGAATTGATATGACTGATGTGTGATAGCATCTCCTATACCAGGATAATCAATGAACCCAATTCTTGCAATTGCTCAGGATACCCTCTTTTAGCTTCTATCTATTTTCTTAGTTCAGATCCTCTACTAACTTGAATAAAAGAATTAGTAGATCTGTTCCGCCTCAACCAAAATGGAATGGGCTGGGTTAGAACTATAATCAGGGAATCGACTCGATCCTCAGATTAGAAGGTCATTCCATACCGGACCAGACCGGAATATGGTTATGTACATTCTTCTTATGGATGGTTCTTCGAGCGTATGTAAATAATACGATTTTTACAGAGGATCGCTACGTCTACGTCGGTACATTCTATTAGGATTAGGAATAGGCTTAATCGGACCTGCTTTTTGAACCTATCTGCCGGTATTTGGTTACCATATTCCCTTCTTTTTGGCTTCTATTGAATCCGAGAAATAGGTTTGAATTGGTACATCTTTTGATATATTAGGTTCCTCATAATCAAATCGTAAGCAATTTGATTGTCTGACACCGGCCTATAATGACAGACCGATCGATAGAAATACTCCAACACTCCACCTTTGTCATATATTCCATATAGTCAATAATAGATATCATATTGCGGGAATAACGATGCACTTTCAAGATGCCTTGATGGTGAAATGGGAGACACGCGGAGACTCCAAATCTCGTCTAAAGAGCTGAGGTTTCATTCCTCTTCAAGGCAGATATTGAGAATGCTCATTGAAGAGCAATTCAATAACATTTCGGTCAATCAATTTGATATACGAGTATCTGTATCTGTTGATACGAAGTAATTCCGTGAAATCCCCACGATCCTGATCCGAGCTGTTGGAATTGGAATAGGTTCGGCAGTGATCACGAAATCTTGGCGATTCTTCTCGAATCGAATGAATGAGGAGTCTTTGGAATCGTCCGCCCCGCACTCTCCCCCCCCATATATTATTCAAGAGGAATCACACAAGTGTAGATGATAAACCTCTGGTAAAATACCCCCAGTACCCATATCCCGCAATAAAGTACATTATATAGTCCTTTTTAAGGGAGTGGCGACTTACCCATTCATGACTGTGGCACTGACGTTTCCAAATGGAATCGGGTCGGGTGAATTAGAGAATGGACCGACGTCGGTTGAGACAGACGTCTGTTGGCATTTCCGGCTTCCCCCTTTCAGGCCTCCAAGAGAAGCCAGTACCTCTTGGTCGTGATATCTGAATAGCCGACCGCCTCCCGTGGATATCTTTGCTTCGTAACAAAACAATTAAATGAGCTCGGTCAACCGCATATGTATTATCCATATGGGGATCTTCCCTTGAGAAGATCCATCGACCTGAACGAAGAGCAAAGGTCTCTATTTTCTTTAGTTATTCAGTTAAACCACTGATCTTATTGGGAGTCAGATAGCACCAACATTCCCTCGGACATGGCGTATTTTTTATTTTCCGATGATGGGACAGGTTCATTAATGAAAATTTGTTTTGATGGTAGTGAGTATAGACTCTGGTTGTTCGCCGTTCAAGAATTCTTGTTTAGGCTAGTTTCATATCATCCATACATTGTTTTGATCAAGATTTCAATTCTTCCTGTTTCAGCATTAGCATATTGGTTTCCTGGCTAAGGTCCAAATATGGAATAAAAAATGTTTCCACGACTCTACACCCGGCCACTCCTGTTTCCACTTAATCCCCTTTTTTCGGGCCACATATCTTTACGTCTAAGGAATGGGAAATCTTTCTCCCTGTCATGAATCAAATGTTGCATTTCTCCGAAACCATCCCTTCTCAACATGTCTTTGTTATTTGATCCTTAGCGTTCCGTTTAGATAGAAGCAGATTTGATAATACTGATAACTCTCGAAGAGTATTAGAACGGAAAGATCCAGTATATAATTTACTATTGCTTCTCACCATCTCGGCGATGAATCACATTCGAAGTACCTGTTTCTGCGTGTCTTTGCGCACCAGCATTATACTAGATGTAGAAGTGTTTTGTTTGGGAAGTAAAAGCACCTTTGACACTCTTTCATCGGCAAAGATTCTCGACTGAAAACCAGAGACAAAGGGCTGATCTTTATAGAAAAAAGAATGGATCCGCATTTCCCAAATGAATTCTGGCTTACTCAAAAAAGCTTGTTCTTTGGAAGATCTATCTCGTGTCTGGTACTGCATGGTTTTCACCTGCAAGGACTCCCGAATCATGTCTCTTGAAGCTTCATCCTCTATCATGATAAAAAGGTTTCGCTGCGCCGTCGAGCCCGATAGAGAAAGGGGCTTTTCCATCACATAGTTTGGCGGTCACAAGGGCCATAATTCTAGGAGAACGCAAAAAACCTATGTGGAAATGGCACACGGGGGACACACTCCGTCTACTTGTTTTGCTGAGTCGACTACCTCTTCCTCTTCTCAAACCTCCGATTCTAGTTTTCATATAGATCTCGATCAACGATAGAACAGCTCTAGTTTTGCATCATATCAACGTCGGTCAAACGAAAGTATGTCACTGTCCCTTTGCCCCCGTTATTAATCACAAACTGACTGCAATCTTTTTCTGTTCCGTGAGGTCCCACCAGAGCGCTTCCTACTTCTATAGGCCAGAACTAGCTCAGAATCATTCTCGCACGAATCTATCAGCATGATCCGTTTTTTTCATCAGCCGGGTGAAGACCAAAGATCTAGCGACCGTCCGGCGAACGACTCAAAAGATAGAGTATCGTTAATTTCTTCATGCTCGGTCCAATTCGAATTGACCCTTTGTCCAAATAAGAATCCCCTTCTGATTCTCTTCTTCTTCATATAGATAGTTATAGGATCTATGGGCATTACTTGAAGTACATTTTGTGCACGGCCCTTCCTATCGATAGAAAAAGGATCCCTGACTGGAAACCGATCTACTGTGTCCGCCAAATCCCAAGTTTGCTATGAATATCTACTCTAGTGTATTAGGTATCTATAATTGATTTTCTTCTTTAATCCAATTGATATGATGCCTTGATAATTCTCAAAGATCTCGTACATTGGAACCCATGTTTATGGACCCAATCCGTTAGTATGGAACATTTTCTTTTCCAAGTGAAATCCCCTATAATGCAATAATGAAAAATTCTTTCCGTTGTTTGCGGAATACGAACGGCCCTTCTTCGATCTAAATGCATGTATTTAATTTATTCGGAGCTATTAAGCGGGATCCACTTTTTGGGGAATATGAGTCGAAGCCAATAACAAGAATCTTTCTAGTGACTTCTTTCACAATCTCTGGAGAGATAGTTCGCTTATAACCGGGGATAGTATTCGACTCATTCATATACAGATCATGAATGTTTGGAATCCTATTATCAAGGAGAATTGCTTTGCTAATTCCGAATGAAAGGTGATATCAAATCGTCTAATTCTTCGCGTCATATACCATAGTTAGAAGCAGCTCCGTACAAGGTCATCCAAACCGTCACTATCATCAATATCCTGATCGTCACTAGCATCAATGAAGTCCGTGATATCGCCCTACACTACATCAAAATCGATATCGAAATAAAATATCTTTAGGCTTGTCATCCTGAACTTGTTCGGAAATACAGTAGGAAAGGAACATAGGGGTTTGTCGCTAGGTATTTGCCCCAAATAGCTGCGTCCATTCCTATAGAACCCATATCGCACAGCGCAAATACTCCAGAGGATAGGCTAAGCGAGCGAAAAGGGTTTTTCCTCAACTTAGATGGAATGAAAAACTATAGCCCACACGAGTTTTGTGAATAAGTAATTGTCCTATAATGATCAAGGGAATATCCGTCGTTCTTCTAACAGATCCCTTGACCTCTAATCATTATATACTTGTCAACACGTATCGTAATAAATTGATCCCGGTTGTTCAATCATTTGATAACCAGAGGGCATTCTTTGATAATGATCACTATGGAGTCAAACCACGATTTGATCAATCCTTTTTTCTTTCGGTTAGGTGGAGAACTGAACCAAGAATCTCTTTCTTCCCATCACGAATCACTGTTTCGCGACCCAGGAGTCTATTTTCCCTCATCAAATCCACTCACCGTTCACCTTTTTTCTTTTTCTTATCAATGAATGATCTCTTTACTTTTACGACTTAATTCTCGGAGTTCTCGACAAAGTGATTCGATGATGGGATTTGGTATGATACTTATGATATTGATGGATTGCATATGATACGTATGAGATCGAGAGATTGATATTCCAATATTTCGTCCTAGACGTATTGTTTGAACCCCAACAATCGACCAATAGCATGTTTCCAACCGAAAAACAAGCAAGACAAGCAAAACCCCGTTATTTTCTTCCAGAGATCTCCTACTTGTTTCAGAACAACTGAAAAATTCTTTAACCCAGAAAGCTTTCAGTTCAGATGTAGATCCTAACCCATCCAAAATTTTTCGCAACTCCATCATGTATGATGGAATCATCAAAGATTTGATCTTTTCTAACTCTGTCCTGTAACTCACTAGAGTCTATGGAAACAAAGAGAAGATTTCTAACCGAACGAGATATCCAGCACAGAATTCGAAGAAAAAGATGGAATGAGAACTCTAACTCCTTCTGAGCATTTCGTTGATCTTTCAATGTGTCCTAGATCAATGGAACGGTGACTCTTTATTTCGATGAATCATTTCTTCGGGACAGAAGAAATCGTCACACTCCCTTCGAAAGCCCTCACTATCAGTCCATTGTGAAGAATCTTCTGAGGAATTGGCCATTGATTATACTCTGATGCCAGTCTATCTGCCTAATATCATGAAAAATGGATACAAATTTTAAAATGGATACAAATTTGTGATGCTCACTTAGTAATCGCAATGTCTGAAAAAGTATCTAAAGGGTGAAAGTAGATATTTGCACTCTGTCGGAATAAGGAACCTATGTCATACCTATGTTTGGAACGGATTCCATTTGTTGGAACAGATCCATTTTGAGAATTGAAAAGCACTATCTCGTTGAAAGGTTCTTAGCATCGCCGTTTCTCAACGCATGTTCTTTAGAGAAAGACTCCTTTTTTGTTTTCCTCTTTTCCCCGATGGTACATATTTCTCATGAACATGAGTGTGAATCCAACACCCAGGTTTGAATTGAAAACGGAGAAACCGATGCCAGTTCTTCCCCTTCTGAATCAGATAGATTAAATCTGAATGAGGCTGACATAAGTCTTCCAATTGACTCTTGTTTCGCCTGTTAGATGTTGTTTTGTCAGAAAATGTCTGCGTCGAGTAAATATCTCTACGCACGAATGGCTCTGGATCGAATTGAAAACGGAAGATTTGGACAAGTTATACGTTTTGTCACCTGACTTTGTGGATCAAATCTGGAGGTATGAAATATTGGTGAGATACGTCCTGGTGACTACGATGGTGAAATAGTCCTCCGTCCTCTTCTCGCTGCAAAACAATATGTTTTTTTTTTTTTTTACCGACGCACGAAGAAACTTATTTTGTTGTCGAATGACAAGGTAGTGAGGATTGTCCAATGACAGACAGAATTATTGATACGGTCTTTTCCACATAAAAAGGGAATCTTTTTTACAATAGAACCAGAAGTGATTTGGATCCTTCCAGAATCGAAGTCGATTTTGCTTTCTAAAAGAAGATATCCATGAATCTTCTCCTGATGGTTTCAACGTGAGGGTCGCATATCAGCCCAAATTTGTCCCTCGATCGAATGGAATATCGACTTGTGAGAAACTAGGAATCCGTGTTATCAAAGGATTCCTTCATTATTCTAGTATAGAAGGGATTCAATCATCACTCTGGTATCTTTTTGAAACAAAAATGGGACTGTTGTTCCTCCCAGTTAGATAAAGACTTCCGGTCTTTGGAAGTATCATGAAGTCATCCAATAAGAAGGGTTTCAATTTATTCAAATGAAACGTTTGAACACCGATTGATTCTTAACAACTGATTGCGGAATTGATCAGTTCGGAGCCTTTCATTCACGGATGTGGATCTCGCCGCCCTTATGATCGCGATATTCCCTGAACTACAAAGAAAAGGGGAAAGTGACTTGGGGACAAAAAGGAATTGACTTGGACAAAAGGAGTGACTTGACAAAAAGACAGAAAGTGACTTGGACAAAAAGAAACTAATGCTAACAATTTTTGTTTGTCTATAGCCTCGGACCCATCAATCGAATATGATTAATCGTAACCGATCGAACCCGTTACTTGAAAACGGTTCTTCTGTTCAGAAACGAAATGTTCCCAATGTTTCCTGGAAATTCTTGCTCTCATTGGACCATTGTATCTATATACATCAGATCCCGATTCATGATCTCTCGGTTCGAGAAAAAAGAGGAATCCAACCAGTTCCTTCTGACCTGTTCAAATTTCTATAACTGTTGGTTTGATCGTATATTTCATTATAGTTAATGAATTCAGGTATCATTTCCTATTTGATCCCTTTGAATTCCAAGGAAAATTTCGAATTGCGCTCGGATCTATTCCTTAAAAAGCATCGATTAGATACATTTCTATGTAACCCATAGGTGTCAGATTGTTTGAATCAGATTTCGGATCAATCTATATTGATTGACTGCCTCCATTGGTTGTTGCAGGCAATTACCGCTGTTTTTTAGTTTTGATCTTCCGAATCATTCCGCATAATCCGGAACCGATTTTTTTCTGATCCTTTTCTAAAAAGATTCAGGTCCTGCTTCATAAAACAGAGAGGTAGAACCATAAAGAGTTCTTTTTTCGATTCTCTCTGGATTTGACTCCCTCATTCAAGAATTTTTTTTGAATCCAACCCGTAGGGGAATCAATAAGAAAAGCAAATCCCCTATTAATACACCATATCCGGCTCGTTATTGATAGAGTGGATAGATCTGCCATTTCCTTGAAATCTCTCTTCTGATTCAAATGTGTTGTGACACCGTTATCCCCCTTTTGTTCCGGTCATGAAGAGTGAAATAATCAAAAAATGATTTTTGTTCAAGAAGCATCTTATTGGAACTTCCCTATATCCGTTTATCATCCTTCGAACCAATCCATCCCGATCGATGAAATAGAGTGAATTGAACGGTCTTTTGTAAAGACATAATTATCTTAATCATATCAACCATTTCTTTATTTTCCAATCGCCTGGAATGGACAAAAGAAACATCTTTTTTTTTCCTTCAAAAATTTCTGATCTCTAGTGACCGACAGCTTGCGACGCTCTGTAGGGCCCGAGAGGGCGCCGGAACAATGATTATTCATCTGCTCTCACGTTCCTTGAATAGCCGGGACATGAGGAAGATCCAAAAAGGCCTTTCGGAATCGATCGGATTCTATCTCTGTTCGTTCCGTTGAAGAAAGGAAGGGACCCAACGAATCGATCTTTACTTTTTGTTGCCTGAATGTCTGTTTTGTCGATCATGTGGGATTATTTCTTAATCCGCATTTCTAATGGAATCGAAATGATCTATGGATTGATCAGAAGATCCTTTCAATGGCTAGAATCCCTTACTTGACCCGAAAAGATCGATCTGTAATCAATTTAATATTTTGACAATACATTCCCTACTTGCTAAAAACCGATCCTTTTGTTTTACTCAACCACACATTGTCCAACACAATCACATTCCTCTCTCGATACGTTCCCTCAAAAAATCCGTTCTGCTGATTCTTCCCCCACCTAACGAAATGCCATCTGGCGGAATTGCACATATGAATTGACCACATTTTGCAAAGAAATACCACACGTGTTTCTCGAAAGAATGGAAAAAGGGAACATGCTCAATCTCATTGATGAATAGTTCCGCCTCAGCTCGCCTTGTGTTTGAAGAAACCCTCACCCTTACCATTGTCTTTTATCACGAAAAGCAGACATGAGATACAAATCAAGTCTTTCCGCTAAGATTCGAATAGCTGTCCCAAATTCCAGTTGATTATGTTTCGCTTATTTCCTCGGCGAAAACGATCAATAACAAGTCCCATCATGGTCCTTTGCGGCTCGGATCATGCTATAGTTCTAAAAAAGAAATCCGATATTCCGCTATCTTTCTCTTATGACATGAGATCTTATTCCAGCTACGGTTTCATAGATATCTTACAACTAGACTCCCTCTTTTTTTTTTTTTTCCGATCCGGTTTCCTCACCCCGCGAACCTCCGTTATTTCAGGCATGATACACGTTTTTATTTAATTGGGAGAACCCAAGTACCCCTTGGCGATCCATAAACAACTCATCCTAAATCTCTTTTTTTTCCCTTTTGGAAGATAACGGAACGAAACATCAACCTTTGATATGGAAGACCGAAAAGATTCTCCAATGGTCTCATTTTCTTGGTCCAATGAATTCATATGTATTTGAGAATCTCCATCAAATAGAGATTTTTTCTTTCGACCATCTTTCGATTGTTATCCGAGCTATACGGACCGCTACTACAAGCAGTACTACAACACCTTTGATTACACCCTTTGATTCATGAAATATCGATTGCTTGTTGACCCTGCGATCACGTGAAGTAGGGTACTCCCAATTCGGGGGTCAAAAAAGTTTTCATAAAAGCCCCCGTTCTGTGGATGGAAAGAAAATGTATTTGATCCAACAACTACAAGGAGTGAGATTCTTGATCTCTCTCAAGATCCTCTCTCAACTTCGAACCGGATCCAGAAGTTGCATTGATGTCGGCCCCATAAATCCCTCCTAAAATGTGTTTCAACTTAAAGAGTTATTTTCAATTTTGGAATTGTTTATTATACAGTTAATCGATATACTTATTTGATACAATATACTACTATTTAAGCGATATACCATCTTATTTACTACTCATGATATCTGTATTTAACATTTTTATTACGATCTCCTTATTTATACGATATACTTTACTTTCTAACGATATACTTATTACGATATACTTATTATACGATTATACTTCATTTACTATATAAACTTATTTACGATATACTTATTATACCTTTACGAGATACTTATGTATACGATATACTTATTTATACGAATACTTCTGTACGATATACTTAGTGTACGATATACGTATTTACGATATACTTATTTACGAGAGACGTATTTACGATCATACTTAGTTATCACGATATACTTATTTACGCATCTTATTTACGATATACGATTATCCTGTTAAGCATCCATGCTGATGTTTAAGCGCCCAACTCCTAATTGGCAACTTCGTAGGTCAAATAGACAATGCTGGATGCACCCTGGGAAACGTTCAATAAGTCTATTGATTGCTCTGTATCCATGAATCTCATCATCCATACTACGAATGGTATTTTATATTCATACATAACTATGACAGTAAGAACTAAATTCATTTTTTTCGATACTGGAACCATAGGGAAGAAAATGGATTGAGGATGGAATCAAATATGCTTTTACAGAAAAATATTCGTTTAGTGGGAACAATCATATACTCGAATTTCGAATCAGGATCACTATGACAGAAATAACGCATTGTGTCGAACTCTTCTTTTGTCAAGGTAATACTAGGAATAGTCCATCGACTCTCCCGGTAAAGGGTAGAAGAATGGGACCTATTATGGGACATACATGCATTACAGACGTATCGATTCATTACGCTTTCCAACCGGTTATTCTATTTCGGCACTCTTTATAGAGAAAAAGAACTTAACGCAAAATATTAATAACCGGCGATACATTTATACAAAACTTCTACGCCCCGAGCACCCACGCACATGAGCCGTAAACAGTCAGTAAATCCCATCCACTAAATCATTTGAGTCTCTTGACGCATCGTGTAGTAAAGGTCGAATCCAGAGGAATCATTACCAGCACGGCTAGAGGGGGAGTCATAAGCGTCTATACCGGGAAAATCGAATTTTCGACGGAATGAAAAAAGCTATCTGGTAAATCGTAACATCAGAATACGACCCTCAATCTAAATGCTACATTTGTTCTCATACACTATTGGATGGGAGAAGAGATATATTTTACATCCCAGAGTGGCTATAATTGGAGATACATTGTTTCTGGTACAAGTGCCTATTCATGGGAAGCCCCTAACCTTTGAGTGCGGTTTGAACTATGAGTTACGTATTGGAAGTAACCAACTTAGGTTGACGACGAACCTAGAAATCGAATCACTGATCCAATTTTGAGTCCCTTCGACGGGATCGACCGCACAGAACACTGTTGAGTAAACGGCAGCAAGGTGATTGATTTCGTAGTTCCTCATCAGAACAGTAGTGACTCTGAATCTGGTAAGGAAATACAAAATGTGTTTGAACACGCACAAACCGGAAGCGCCCCTTGGTCAAAGAGAGAGACGGTTATTCACATTTTTAATTTGATGGTCAGATGCGAATTTAAGCTAAAGCTGGTAATTTCAGATCCCCCCGGGGAAAAAGAGAGATGTCTCCTTCCTACGTTACCCTCCTAATGTGGAAGTATCGTCGACTTTACTTTCATAGAGTATTCGGTCTGAATGCTACATGCAAACATAAGCCATATGACGGCACGGGTAGACCCTATGATGTAGAAGATCAAACATGAGTGATTCACAGCTTGGCTTCCTATATATCCCCTTCATGTGGTACTTCATCATACGATTATTAAGCTCCATCTGTCTAGATCCATCATAACATCTAAAACCGTATGCTTTGTTGGAATAAGCTTGTACATTGTGGGAAGGGTGTTTTTAAGTGATAAAAGAAGAATCCTCCGTTCATACCGATATGCCGTAGGCACGGCCATTACATACCAGAGAAATCACACGTTGCAAGGTGGAACAATTAGCTAGAGCAGCATGCTGTAACGAAACTGATTGCAAAAGAGGGTAATCGCGCCACAGTAAGAATTACCATCTGGTGAGGTCCGTTTGGGATACCAAAAACTGCCTGCCTTAGCACCATTCGGCAAGTGGGTAATGTTGGTGGACCCAAAAGTTTTGGGTAGAGCCGGATCTAAGTGTGCTAGGTAAGCGTCCTGTAGGAAGAGGAAGTAGTTATGAAACCCTTATGACCATCCCATGGGGGCGGTAGATGGGATAGCCCCAATCGTTAAAAAAACCCCAACCCTTGGGGGTATCCTGCGCTTGGAAGAAGAATAAGAAAAGGAAAAAAATATAGTGATAGTTATTCTTCGTCGCCCGTACATAGATCTTTGAAATAGACTTTTTTTGAATTTGAAAAAATGTATGGGCGAACGACGGAATTGAACCCGCGCTGGTGGAATTCACACTCCGCAACTGCCTTGATCCACTTGGATACATCCGCCCCCATTTTATAGCTAAAGTATTTTTTTCTTTTGTTTTTCCATTCTCATTATTGTATTATTCTTACCCCCATACTTAACTTGATCGAGATATTGGACATAGAATGCCATCTTTAAAATAAAAATGTAAAAAAAAGGAGTATACACTGTGCCATGACACGTTCGCTAAAAACAAAACCCTTTTGGTAGCTACCATGTTATCGGAAAAATGAAAAAACGCAACATGAGGGAGGAGAAAGAAATATATAACTTGTCTCGGGCATCTACCATAAACCCCCATGATTTGCCATACATCGCTATTCAAATGGAAAGGAACATTTACCTGTTTATATAACCCGATCGATGGTAGGTCACAAATTGGGAGAATTCGCGCCTACTTTTACTTTTGCGAGACATGCAAGAAACGATAATAATCTCGTCGTTAATTTACTTAAAGTTCATTTAATATAAATAAAACATTTTATTTAATAAAAAAACAAATAATAAACATTTTAATATTAAATTAAAAATTAACATATAAATTAAATAAAAAAAGATTGAAGTTGAAAATAATTTTTTTGTGAAAAAAAAAATAAAGTATCAACCAAAGTAGCAATACCCCATGTCTTGCCTAAAGCAAGACATGGGGTATTGCTACTTTGTTTCAACGATTCGTATACACTAAGACAAAAATCTTATCCATTTGTAGATGAAACTTCGACAGCAGCGAGGTCTAGAGGAAGTTTTGAGCATTACGTTCATGCATTACTTCCATACCAAGTTTAGCACGTTATGATATCAGCCAGTGTTAATGACACACCCTGACTGTCACTACGATTGGTTGAAATTGAACCCATTTAGGTTGAAAGCCATGGTGCTAATACCTAAAGCAGTTACCAGATACCATTACAGCCAACCCAATGAAGAAATTAACGAATGAGAGTTGTTGAAACTAGCATATTGGAAGATCAATCGGCCAAAATAACCATCGCGCTACGAATTATAAGTCGCTCCTCTTGACCGAATCTGTACCTGCGTTAGCAGATTCGTTTTCAGTGGTTTCCCTGATCAAACTAGAGGTTACTCACGGAACCTGCATAGGAAAGAAACACTGAATCGGAGCCGCCGAATCACACTACACCTAACATGTGAAATGGATGCTAAGGATGTTGTGTTCTGCCTGGAATACATCATGAAGTTGAAAGTACCAGATATTCCTAAAGGCATACCATCAGAGAAACTTTCCTTGACCAATAGGGTAATATCAGAAAACAGGCCGTAGCCTGCAAACAGGAGCTGACTATGCAACCGCAATCCAATCCTCTCTAACCCAGACGGAAACTAAGTTCCCCTCACACCCATGTAACAACTACGAACCAAGTAAGACGTGTGAACAATTAGCTCATAAGGACCACCATTTGTCTACCACGCAGCAACAGATGCTGCTGCCCGATTGGGTAAAATAAACCTAGAGCTGCGAAGTAGGAATCATAGCACCAGAGTATACTATTATTCCATAAAGTAAGCACCAGAACCAGGTTCCGAAGACCATCCATATCTACTGGAGGGCCAATGAGGCGATAATAAATACAGAAGTTGCGGTCAAAAATGTAGGAATCATCAAAACACCGAACCACCCAATGTAAAGACGGTTTTCAGTGCTGGTTATCCAGTTGCAGAAACGACCCCATAGGCTTGTACTTTCGCGTCCTCTCTAAACATGCAGTCTGGTACGATCCCTTGGTTTATTCATTTTGAAGGACTCTCCCCAAGCACACTTATTAACTTCACTAGAAATGAATAGATAAAGAAGACTTGTTATTTACAGTAGATCGTGACTTATATGTCAATGTCAACCAATCTCAACAGAACAGACAGATATCTATCTTATCTATCTACGGCTAAATACACCAAATATCTACGACTAAATACATAAAAATTTGTAAATGAAATGATAATAATTTGTAAATGACGTGAATTAAAATAGCAAGAAAGATGATTTTTCTATTTTCCGTATGGGTTGCCCGGACTCGAACCCGGTACTAGTCCGGATGGAGTAGATAATTTTTCCTTGTTACAATAGAGGAAAAATCCCTCCCCAAACCGTGCTTGCATTTTCATTGCACACGACTTTCCCTATGTAACATATAAAAACCATCCCGAGAAAAAAGAAGAAAGTATAAAAATTTTGACTACTCAGTTGATTCAACCACTACACTACTCACATGAGCATTTCAGAATGAGAATTCGTGAATACTTTTTTCTCTTGATCTCTATATCTGTAATATTTCTATTATATCTTCTATTTCTATTGTATTGTTTTATGCCTAATTTTATTATAAATTATTTACCAGGTCATTGATACGGATAATATCCAAATACAAATACGTTCCTATATGATCCATGTAAATAAAAAGAAGTTATTTGGGGGAAGATCAAAGAAATAACTTGTTCTTCTTCCGTAAAGAATTCTTCTAATATCCCGACTTAATCTTTGCAAAAAACTGTCGTACTGTCTTTTATGTTACGGCCCAAGTTCTAGCACCGAAGTCGAATATATACTTCATTCGATACAAACTCTGTTTTTTTGAGGATCCAACTATGATATGCGAAGATTCTACATATCCGGCCAAATCGATTAATAATATCACAATCTGATAAATCGGTCCAAATCGGCTTACTAATAGGATGCCCGGATACGGTACAAAATTTTGCTTTAGACATGATCGAACAAGAGGATAATTGGGACTATGGTATCAAATTTCTTAGTAAGAATATCCATTAGAAATGAATTCTCTAGCATTTGATTCCTTCCGCCGAAGAATTATTAGTACACTTGAAAGATAACCCAGAAAATAGAAAGAATAGTTTGATAATGGTTTAATAGGAATCCTGTACTGTTTAGACCAAAAATTAAAAATAATATTGCCGAAATTTACAAAGTGGTCATTTCCATTTCTTCATCAGAAAATGAGTTCCCCTTGAACCCAGAAATGCGCTACTTTTTCCTTGTAATATCGAAGCATAGTCGCATTGGAAGGATCCTTCGAGCCATAACGAGTCCGTTCTGAAACAATTTCGGCACCTACAAGATGTTCTATTTTTCCATACAAATTTGGTTCGTTCAAGAAAGGCTCCAAAAGATGTTAATCGTAAATAAGAAATTGTTTACTAAGAAAACTATACAAATTCACATTCAAACATAAAAATTCTATAAGAACCAAAATAGTCTTTATTTTCTTTTGAAAAAACTAAATAGATTCTTGCGAGTAAGAGACTATTCCAATTATCATATTCGTATAAAAGAACCGTCAATAAATGCAAAGAGGGAACATCCTGGTCCGGATGAAGTATTGCCCAGGGCTTTCCATATGGATTGGCTGAGTATTAGTATATCTGACAGATATTAATGCGATAATTTATCCTCTAAAAAAGGAAATATTGAATGAATAATTGTAAATTATGAGATTTTGGTATTTTTTTTCTTCAAGGGAAGATACTAATTGCAACGAGAATGGAATTTCCACAATGACTGCAAACGCTTCTATGCATTCTGAGAAAAAAAAATGGGAATAAAAATAATTGTTGTGCCCAACGAATCGATTTTGGTAAGAATCATTAACCGAATAAATCAATAATTTTGGTGATACTTCCGAATACTTTAAGCTTTTCACAAGTACTGAACTAATTTATTGCCATAACCCCCAAAATTAACGGGTTCATAAAAATTGAACTATTTAAACCCTGATCATAAGCAAATACGTAAATATACTCCTGAAAAAGAAGTGGATATAGAAAGTATTGTTGCCGAGATCTATCTTTTTCTAAATATCCTTTAATTCTTCCATTTACATTTCCACTTGAAGCAGGGGTAGTGCAGGTATTGGGTTATCAAATGACACCTAGTGCAATAGGGTCAAAACAGGGTATTTTGTATTCTATTATGTATATAGAAACAGAGTATAAAATATATACCCCGAAAAGGAAACAGGGAGTCCAATCAATAGATCTTTTATTCTCTTTTTCTATCGAATTGGTTTATCTTCGTTGTTTATCTTCTTTCGAATTACAAGGATAACAAAACACCTTTATTTTAATGCACCCATCGCTCTTTTGACTTTGGAATTTATTCTCTTTATCAGTATACTGTTTCTTCTACACATCCGTTTCTAATCCATATAAAGAATAGTTAGGATTCATTAAAAAAAAAAAAAAAGGAAAAGAATCATGGTCCACCCACAGGAGAACTCACCCTTTCCCGTATCAGGCACTAATCTATTTTAACGTCTAATTAGATCGGGTAATCGTTCAATTCAAATTAAGAACATAAGCTCGTTGCTTTTTGTTTTACCAGAATTGGAACCATAGGCTCTATCCATTTATTCACTAGACCCAACTGTAAATGTGAATTTGTTTTGTCCCCTTCCCTCCAAAAATTTTTTATTTTGTAGCGATCCAGTAAGGATAAACTAAAATAAAAGTTCCACTTTCATTTTAATTTGGTAATCGTTTTAATAATAGAAAGAAATTTGATTGCTTATTGTTACATTACAGCGACATGCTACTTTTCCCATCATGACCTTTGAGTATCAGTCGTGGTCTTATAGACTCTACCAATAGTCTGGACGAATTTGTTGCTTCATCCAAATGTGTAAAGATCATAGTCCGCACTTAAAAGCCGAAGTACTCGACCGTTGTTAGCCACCCGAATAAAATAAAAATAAATAGGATATGTGACTACATCAAAATAAGCGCAAGTAAATTAAATTGCACTGCACGACCCCATCAAAACATTGAACTAATAATAATAAAAAAATATTTTATGATCAATTATACAAAATAAATAAAAAATGTAAAAATAAATAAAAAATGTACGATCATTTTAAAAACACCAGATTCCTAAAGAGATGCTCAAATTGTGACAGACCCACCGTTTTTTATCAATTTTTTTTATTTTTTTCCGTTAATTCCAAAATACGTCTTATATGACAGTAACCCAACAATGCAAAACCCATTATTTGAGTAAAGTGGAATGAAACCCAAATTATGGTGTCTGATAAAGAGATTTATTTATCTATAATCATTATATTTGTTCGATACCCCATTGTCAATATGAATGCAATGTTGAGAAAACAAATAACAAATAAGTAAATAAAATAAGGATTTGTATTGGGTTGGCACAACATAAATAAGAAATTTTGATGGAAAAAAATAAGGAAAAGATAAAGAAAAAATCTCGGGTTTATTCAATCAATAGAGGTACAATAAGCAAGATTAATCCCTTGTTTGTTGGTGGATTTCCTGGGTAGCCAAGAAAAAAAAGTAATTTCAGTATGAATAGAGCAGGAAAAGGAAAATTTTAGGTAAACAATTTGTAAGTAAAAAATTAGACCGCTAGATTTTTCTTACATCATCTCCCCCTTGTTTACGTTAATTTTGTTGTATTTTTTTTTTAAATTAACTCGAAGTTTTTTCTTTAAAAAATTCTGGCCTTACTAAATCTCATAACATTTTCCTGTATTTAGCGCCTTTCAAGGAAATATAGAATAGCGGGAACGTTTTAAATAGTTTGATTCTTTATCGATCATAAAACCCACTTTTCGAAAATCTCTTCCCTCTTCGTCTCGAACATCAATTGCAACGATTCATAGATGGCTCATTGATGATGTACATAAACAATCCCCCCCCAGAACCCGATAGGAGGTTTTCTCCTCATACGCGCGAGCTCGGAAAAATTATTTTAATTTCGGTATATCTTTCGTACATAATATCAAATATAACACAAACAATACTGACTCAATCTTATTCTAATTCATTATTATATTTTGTTCTTCCTAAAAAAAAACAAAACGAAATTTCCTTCGTACTCATAACTCAAGTTGGGTAATTCTGCCAGATTCGAAGGAAATCCCTAGACATTTATTGGCCTCCTCTACCTCTTTTGTTTGTCTCATCCGAGCTATGTTTGATTCCTGAATTCTGAATCAATTTTGAGACAATTCAAATCGTGTTTCCTTGTTTCGGGCATCCTTTATCTTTGCTTTGTCAAACATTGGGTTTAGACATCTACTTCAGCTCTTTACTCCTTTCAAAAGTGCACGCAACAATACCTTTTGCTTTTTTAAATTTCTTTCTATAGAAATAAAATACCTATAAAATAGAATAACGAAAGAATGATTCCCTCGTGATCACTATTTTTTTGATCGAAATAGTTTTTATTCCAATTCCGGATTATTTTTATTTTAAGGATATACTTACAAAGTTGGTCTAACTTATTGTTGATTGGCACTAACCCTAGATTCTTCCCTTGATAAATGACAATCCTGCGCTCGAGCTCCATCATGTACTATACAACAAGAATAAAAATTAGTCCTAATGGAACAGAACAAACTATGTCGAGCCAAGAGCATCTTCATTTCTATAGAAATGGTTGATGTAAAACTCCACAGTGATCATGTCCTTAAGTCGCCCGTTGCTTTCTAACCACATCGTTTCAAACGAAGTTTTAACTAACATTCCTCTAATTTTAGGAATTCAATTTAATTTCAAAACCGCAAATTGGATTGATTTAATATGTAATCATGAATATCATTGCTCGTGGTAACCACGGAACTATATATCGTCTATACTTTATACCTATGGATAGATAAGTAGTGTATTTATCCGAGAAAGCTCTCGGGATCCATTTCTTAACTCGAATATTCTAATCATCTGATGAACGTAATTTCTAATAAAGATGCTTGCTTAAGACTTATTTACGTTACATCTCCAACCGATTGGTTCAGGGACATCAATCATGCAATGCAGAATCTATTTTTCTAGAACAAAAATATAACCTCAAATCCTTTTAATTTAATGAGTTTCCAATCCCGGACAAAATCAATTATTAGTCAAATAAACTGTTCCAATGACCAAAAACAAAAAGGTCGTAAGTTTCGAGATACTATGATTTATCATAGTTCTTCGAGTACAACCAAAGTTCATAAAAAATGTTTTAAAAATCTCCGACTTCAGCATCATGACTGGAACTATTTATTTCTAGTCTGTACTAAACTGTATCTCTATCAATCACCAGTCACGCAATCACAATGAGAACTAAAAATTTTAGCAGATATTTCCTTCCCTAAGGAACATAATTTTACCATGTTTTCAATTGAATTATCAATTGGTTTTTCTTTAACCAAAGAAGTAAATGGCTTCTAAAATCCATTCAAGAATCCATTCTAAAATCTCAGACAAAAGCAAAGGTTTGTTCTGCTTTAAATTTTTTTCCGTTTTATGTGGATACCCATGTGATACCACTTTTGTTTCTGATGGAAAACGAAATCTGGGACGAAGGATTCGAACCTCCGAAGACCGGGACCAGAACCCGCTGCCTTACGCTTGGCCACTCCCCATTTTTTCCTGTTGGCCTATCAAGACTATTATTAGTAATTAGTTTTATTCGTCAAATCCCACCCCCCCCCCCCCCACCAAAAAAAAAATACATAAATCCCTATAAAAACATATGGATATTTTGTTTGTTTGCATGGATTCAACCTTAGATTAGATTAGAATCAAAAAAATTAATTGAATCATTACAATATTCAATTAAGATAATGTTGAAAGTAGACCTTTCCTTGATTCTCATTTGAGATGGACATGAAGGATTTTTGATTTGGAGAGTTCAAAAAAAAAAGAGGATTTTTTGACTTGCCTTTTTCATTTTTTTTCCCTTATAAATAACTCAATCAAATAAATTATTATCTCAAGAACGAAAATTTTTGTTATGTTTTATATCTTTTGCTTAATCTGTATCTGTCTTAATTCTGTCCTTAATTCGATAGTTTTTTCTTTGCCAAATTGCCTGAAGCTTTGCGTTTTCAATCCAATCGTAGAGTTATGCCTGTCATAAACCTGTCCTCTTTTTCTCTTAGCCTTTGTTGCAAACTGCTGTAAGTTTTCGATACAATCCTTAATACTTTGCCAATCCATGCATTATTTATTCGACAAAGAAAATTATAAAATGGATAGATCGGCTAAGTCTTACATTAGAATTTATAAACCCTGTGCCAGTCCCCGGGCGACTGTTTACACCAAAACACAGGTCTCCGCAAAGTCGTGACCATGTATGGGGGCTGACGCCTGCCCGTGCCGAAGTTCATGAGTTGGTGACCTGATGACAGGGGAGCCGGCGACCGAAGCCCCTTTGAACGGCGTCCGTAACGATACGGTCCTAAGTCGCTAAATTCCTTGTCCGGGTAATTTCCTGACCCGCACGAACGGAGTAACGATCCT
>PYDT01000172.1:0-25000 GCA_004837865.1 Musa balbisiana
GTGAAGAAAAACATAAGCAGTGCAAACTGTTACCCCAAGATTAAGATCGTTCATTAGTCATTCATACTGAAGCGGCGTGGAAACGATCAACTGTATGGAGTTTTCATTACTGTCTGTATTTATTGACCATGCGTAGCTCAATCAAAAATATCAGTGACGGTTCGGACACCAAGTGCCACAAAGGGATTAGTAATAGAAGAATAATGTAAGGTATAAAAAAAGAGATATTTCTACATAAAAAAAAAAAAAAAATTATAAAAAAAAATAAAAAAATGAATAACTATATGATGCATAAATAAAATAAAGAATAGATAAGAAGAGATTCGTACCTCCCCTAGATTTGATTCCTTCCCTATAAAAAAACTTGCAATGCAACCCCATTTGTAATTCCATCAATTATATTCTATTCAAAAAACTGAGTTAGTCCGGTTAATCCTCATTTACCCATGGTAAAAACCCTAGTATAAAAAATGTCTAGGAACCACGATGATATGCCATTGTATATCCATTTGATTTGAGTCAGCTAATTCTTTAGGACCACTTACCAACAGGAAGTGATAAAGTTCAAATTCCGTAAAACATGAATAAGCGGACCCATATAAGAATATGCATGAATAGTCCGGAAATAGCTATACTTATGAAAAAATTGCATTTGTAAAAAAATCATACCAGTCCACAGAATACTCGAATTTGGATGGAAACGGGTCGTAGTGGATAACCAGTTGATTAATATATCTAAATCTATTACTCTTGATCAAAATGAATTCCTATGATCAAACAAACAAAGTAAATAATTACCAATATAAGCGAGGAAAGAGCCATAGTATGTCCCTTCGCGAGGGTACTGTAAGTGTACTTTTTCGCAAGAAGTATTAAAGTATCGTATGCATTTTTTTCGAGTCTTATCAAATTATACATACCTGTGAAAAAAGAAGACCTTATTATTCATTGTGATAAAGGTCAATTTCTATTGACTGCTGGGTACCTCTTCCCCATAGAGATATGAATAGGACCAGAACAACTTTTTTGTGCTACTGTAATCTTGAAAATGAACGCGCAACTGTCATCAAGGTAAGTAATACACCGAAACATATAAAATGACAGTCATCCTGCTGGATCCAAGCTATTATGCGAATGGTGGAATACAACCAACTATCATTAAGAATTTCCATCTTTGGACAAAACAAGCAAGAGTGGAATACCGCAATAGAAAGTGCTACTAATAAAAAAAGTAGTTCGGGTAATTGGAACATATCTATTAACCACCCATAGAGCATATCTACGTTTTTCTGGCGATATCCGACAATAGGTTCCATTGAAGAAATAATAAGACCGGATCCAAAACCATAAAGCTTTAGGAATAGGCAGGAGTGATAAAAAGGGAATAAGCAGCTCGATAAGAACCTATACCTAGAGCTAACTAAATATTAACCCAATTTGAGCAGTGTAGAAAGGGTACTAAACTTCTGTTTATATTCTTGGAAGCAGGCCAAAGTAGCTCCTAGTAGTCTGTTATTACACCTATAAAGATATGAAATTCATCCGTAAGGTATAGCTATGAACATAGAAGAAGTCGAGTACAAGAAAAATTCTGTGCTACCATAGTTAGCAGCGTGTATAAGAGCCGAGATGGGAGTGGGTCTTCCATGGCTGGGTAACCATACGTGAAGGGGGGAATTGTGCGGATTAGCAACTGCACCAATGATAATAAAGCAGGCACACAAAGTAGCAAATAAAGAACTGACCCCATTATTTATTGATCAAGTTATTAGTTATTGCGAACAAATCCCGAAATTCTAAAACTACCTGTATCCAATAAAAACCAAAATTCCTAATAATAAACAAAAATCCCATACACGATTAGTACAAAAGCTTTTTGACAAGCACTGCTGCAGTCGGTCGTGTGAACCAAAATCCTATTAATAAATAGGAAACCATCCCCACCAAAATTCCCAAAAAATATAAATTGTATCAAATTGAACTGGTAAACTAATTCCCAACAGGAAGCATTGAAAAACTCATATAGAAAAATCTCAGATATCCTGAGCGTGAGGACATCTAATTGGCACTATAAAATGAAGAACCAAGATTCAACAGTAGTAATTAGTTATGACATAATGAACTAAGTGGGCGATCAAATATCCGAACTTAAGGAAAAATCATATTGATGGTCCAAGACATAGTATGATAGTGGAACTTCCATGTATCTGTTGATGGAGATAAATTGGTGAAACCCCATCACTATACTGAACAGTACCAACACTTAGTAACAGCCATATACGACGAATATTTTTGTTGCTGTCGGAATCAGTAGAAGTCCAACGCCTATGACCACAGTAACGGAAGTGAGAAAAGGTATTCATCCGGCATATTGAGAGTTAGTCCATAGAAAACAAAATAGAAATCTTAATCATTCTACTATTCTAGTCTAGTCTTAGTAGAATATTTATTCTGGTAATTTATAGCCATATTATATATATAATAAGAAAAATAGTATACGAATAAAAAAGCGTTATATCAAGGAGTACTTGATCTTATATAGTTACTATGATACATATTAATTAAGAAAAAGGCAACTAGTTATCCTATTTGTTCATTTTTTTATGTAATTCCTAACTCCCTCTGTAACTCTTTGAAACTGATGATTGGATTCCCAATACAATCAAGGAAAACTATGTTGATTGGATTCCAAACAATAAGGAAACTTATGTTGATGGATTCCAATACAATAAAGGAAACTTATGTCATCGGAAGATACTCCGGATCGGTATAGACTGAAATAAGAGACTGAGGGTTCTTTATTGGGTAAGGAAATATCTTGTTTAACGATTAACTACTAGTTGAATTGTAATGGAATGACAAAGGACATAGCCTCTGGCTGAATCAATTAATAGAAAAAACTCTTTTCCACACAAAAATTTCCTCCTGTCTTTACTTGTCTTTTTTATCCCTTGGTTGTTGTTGTAATGTGATAGTGGAGGATACATATGCGTAATTAATACATATTTATAGCGTTTGTTTGGTTTACTATATATGTGTAATAATATGTTTTAATAAAATATATGTTTTAATAGGTTTTAAATAATATATTGTAAAATGCTTTTTAAAAAATATTCTACCAGGGAAAGTATAGATATGATAAAGGAACAATCATTTGACAAAACCATAATGTCTTTCACATACATACGATTAAAAACTGGTACCCCGTTTTGAATGCAGTCCCAAAAGCGTACTCTATGTCCCCACAAAACAAAACGTATTCGTAAAAATATTTGGCAAAAAAAAGGATTTAGCTGCAGTAAAGGCTTTTTCCTCTAGCTCACATCGGTTCACCCGGACGTTCAAAAAGTTTTTTGTGCAACAAACAAATAATAAAGTCTTGGATAAGAATTGACATACTCGAAGAACTCGAATTTTAAGATGAACGATTTCACCATTATAATGTATGAACTCTTCAATTAAATAGAGTTAGAACTAGCTGGGGTAGTATGTAGAGTAGGTAGTAGAATAAAGGATTACACGAATTCTGAATATTTTTTCTATCTACTTTTACAATAGAAAAATTTATATTGTGAAAGCGAGAGTAGATTACGATAGAAATGAACTTATTGTTTTTTGTTTGCTTTTTATTGCCTACAAAACCAAATTGGTTTGGTCATCTACCATATAAGGATACTGAAGAGATAATACTGACTGGTACTAAGGAATGATACTAGGGGTCGAAATCGTTAGAAAATTCAAATTATTTTGATTGAGTGAGAAATGTTCTAAATATGAAATTTTAATCCTGGTTATTTACTTTTCTTCATTGAAAAAAAATCTTTTCATTGTTTGAAGCTAGAAATAAAATCGGATAAATAAAAAACGAATCAAAAAATAGATAAAGACAATCTTAGTTTCTATACCTCAAACCTCGACGACAACAAAAAACAAAACTATTGAGTTCTAATGTTTTGGAGAACTTAGTTTCTATACGCGAAAGTTATTATTAAAAAATAAACTTACAATTGATCCCAAACTAAGATTATTTTTTTTGAATATAGATTCAAATAGGATGATAGAGATTAAAAATAGGAATTTAAATGAATCATTATTATCGATGCTAATGTTTTACTAAATCTATATTGAATCCTGATTCTCAGACGATTCACGTGAATGGACTATTATTATTTCAAGTAAGCGCCATGGTGAAATTGGTAGACACGCTGCTCTTAGGAAGCGTGCTAGAGCATCCGGTTCGAGTTCCGAGTGGCGCATCTATAAATCCTAGAAATAAATCTCTAAAGGACACACCGAATCCTATAATGTAGTTCAATTCTAGATTTCAATTCTCTAATGGGACCCCCTTTTATGATATTTCCAACTTTAGACATATATTAACTCATATCTCTTTTCGATTATTTAATTGTGAGTACGATTCAGTAATGATCTATTAGTCCGCGAAACGTAGGATGCGTGACATTGGAAAAAAGGATGATAGCCACTTTTTCTCTATAACAGGAATTATTCGTTCTCGTTGGTTCTTCAGGACAGTTTCCATTAAGTAATTATACGGAGTCATTACTTCCTTTCTGTTAGTTTCTCCATTATTCATATGATTCCAAGATGGGGAAACATAAAACTGATTTAAGACACAATACACCGCAACAAGTACCATTTTTACACAAGGCTTTGCCACGTCGGGTTTTTAACTGAAATGCATCAATCCGAAATATTAGTACCTGCTCTAAATTCAGGGGTAAGGATGCACGTAAGAATGATGTATTAAGCTAGCAGATCTTTATGCGGAGTCATTATTATCAGTCGCTTCTTCTAGGCATACATTTCGAAAAAAAACGATATTTTTTGTTAAAGGGAATAATTTCTTACTTAACCATTTTTCTTTGGGAGATTCAATATTGATGAAAAAAGAAGTGTTTTTAAAAAACTTCTTTCTCTCATTTCGAAATTATTATAATAGCAGAAAAGGGACTCAACTTTGGATTATTGGAGTTATCGTGTCATTAGTTTAGGATTTCTTTTTAACCCATAGGCATTCGTGGTGGAAGCAGTATGGGCTAAGAGGCATGGGGATCGTATTGGAATTGGGACCCCAAAGAACACTTGGGCGTTTATTACTTGGACCATTCGGATTTAATTCCATACTGAACTAGAATACATATAGAAGTAGAACAAATCAAAGTTTGAAAAGTCGATCGGCACTTGTGGATTCTATAGATTTTTATAATTGGATATGTTCTTTTGGAACAATCTATTAGGATCGGTTCTACTAGTTATGCGTCATTCACATAACATCTACTTGAATAAACTTACACCGAAAATAATTGACAACTACATAAAGCATAATAAGAAACATCATCCATATTTAATATAAAGCTTCTTGTTTGTGCGAGTTTTTGAGACAACCGGGTGATCATTCCTTATCAAACGTTCTCAAAAACTAAATGATTCATTACAATTCTAATTCACTTTGTTCTTTTGCAGTGTACAGCGAACGATTTTTAAAAAATCTCAAATCACCGACAAAATTCGATTCCGTAGTATGAATGAAAGGACTATCGATGAAAGTAATTAGATAGGATAGCTGCACCCTGTCAACTGATAGGACGAGAAACGAAAATCCGGATAAATACCAATACCTATTACGGGTAGAAAGATCCGATTGAAACAAAATAGTTCGTGGTCCAGAATCCGAAAATTAGAGTTTGGAACATTGGAATAGCTTGTATCCATAGAACATGACGTAAATAGATAATAAATAAATAGGAGTTAATATCATTCCAATTGCCATTCAAAAGTAATTAGCATTTTGCGGCATTAAAAGGTATTTTGGACTAGTAATTATCCAAAAAAATACTAATAATCGCACAAAACAATCTTCAGGGCAATGCAAGGAAGCCATCGACACTACTGAACATGGTAAATACGTTTTGGATTGGGATCGATATCCCCCATTCGCGAGAAAAAAGACGTATTTCTATAACAACTCGTTCTGCCAGAAAAAAAGCGCAGCACCAATTAATCCATAGAGAGTATTGTAAGGCACCGTTGAGTCCCATTCCGGTTATAGAACCAATCTATATTGTGAAACCCATGTGAGATACAGAGGAATAGGCTATTCTTTTTTTAATTCGTTGACGAGAGAGGTTGAAGCAGCATAGATTATTTGCACGTGCACCACTATTACCAACCAGGAGAAAAATATAGAATGAGCGTGGGTAATAATTCCATGTTGATCAGAATAAAGTGCAATATGCGCCCATTTTAATAAGATTCCAGCTAGAAGCATACATGTACTGTAATTGTGCTTCTCCATGGGTATTGGTAACCAACGTATGTAGGGGGTATAATCGGCAGATTTGACAGCTAAGCAAAAGGAATCCAAAAATAAATTATTTCCAATGCCACCGGATATGGATTGATAGTTAAGTTGAAAAATCTAATGTGGGTCATAGGGCCATAAAACCATACCTAGAAACCTCATATTAAGAGAAAAAGGGAGCCCCCGCAGGTACAAATAAACTTGTGGCCGATAGCGCGTTTCGTTCTCCCCCCATGGCTAAAGTAAATCAACAGGAATTAATTCTAACTCCCACCGCATGAAAAAAAGTAAAAGGTCTCGAGAAGAAAAAATAATCCATGCTGACGTGTACATTGCCTAAATGAGAAAATAGAACATCGCGAATTTCGAGTAATGCCAAGCCGCTAAGGTAGCTAAAGTAGTGATAAATCCGTCAGTAAAATAGGTCCTATGGAAAAGCCATCATTCCCAGTTTCAGTGAAAATCAAAAATACCATCCATTTTAAATCTTCCTCCATGGGTTAATGGAATTCGTCCAAAGGAACTGAGAACAGAAAAAAATAGGTCGTATAGAGGAGCTCCACCGAGGGCAGTAGAAAGATAGCATACCATCTAAAATCTTATTCTTGGAGGAAGAAAGAAAATGGAAGAACCGACGGATATCGCAAACAAAATTATTGTTAACCAAGGAAATACCGTGATAAGACAAGATCGTTTTGACCAGAAAAACCCGGTCGGAATAGCATAATATATTCCTCGAGTACGGCTTTTGTCGGGAAAGAGGAATACAATGATTCAAGTGGATTTTTTTGAAGTATCAATAACAGACCCATGCTGCGAGGTGTTTCATATGATAAATAAACACGGACACTAAAAAAACCGGTGGACAGCGATTCAATCTCTTCAACCCACAAGTCCTCGGTTCTGGGGCGGAAGAAATTTGCTTAGCTTACATCCGTCCCAAGGTTGCATTCAATACATCTGTGGGGCAGGCGTACACCATCTGAGTACACCATATACATGTATCATAAATTTTTACTGCTATGTTGACAATGGGATCGATAAATTACAGGTTTGAACATCAAAAATTTCAATCTGGTAGGAAAATTAGTAGTTATAGTATAGACACCAGACGAGCAGTGGTTTATAAAATTTTAAGAATAAAATATTTCTAAATCTGTTCATGAGAAAAAGCCAAGCGACTTGATTCCGTTTCAAAAATCATGATCATCAGAGCCACAGGTGTAATTAAATGGCCGCAGACAAAACAAATTGATAAATCATTCAAATCAATATTCCACTATTCATATTGAAATATGAATATATAAAAATAAAACTAAATTATATTCATATTGAAATATGAATATATAAAAATAAACTCTAAATTAGTACTGTTAATTGATTTAGTATATGATTAAATATTTATGTAAGAATATTGTTTTTATTATTTTATTATAATATTTATAATATTATACAGTATATTATTATTATAATATTTATAATATTATACAGTATATTATTATTATAATATTTATAATATTATACAGTATATTATTATTATAATATTTATAATATATACAGTATATTATTATATAATACATTAAAAATACAATAATACATTAAAAAACATTAAAATTAAAATACATTAAAATTAAAATACATTAAAATTAAAATACATTAAAATTAAAATACATTAAAATTAAAATACATTAAAAACTAAAAAATAAAACAAATAAAAAACGAAATAAAAAATTGTAATACCAATAAACTAAGAATATAATATTTTCAATGAATGGCATGAAAGGAAAGAATAGAAAAAGAATAGAAAAATATTCCAATTTAATTTTTATTTTATTATGCGTTATTCATGTTGGCGGTGTCTTGATTGATAGATCATTATAAAATGATTAGCAAATAGGATCATGGATAATTATCACTAATTATTCAACAAATTCGATTGATTGATACGAGTTGATTTTCTGTTTCGAGAATCGACGAAACAATAGCTAGACCAATAGCTGCTTCAGCAGCTGCAACAGCTATACTAAAATTGAGAAAATGTTTCCTTTTAATTGCGAATATCAAATATATCAGAAAATGTTACAAGATAATATTAACCGAATTTAGTATAAGCTCAAGACACATAAGTGCTCTAACCATGTTTCGACTTGTGATCAATCCATAGAGACCGATAGAAAATAAATAAACACTCAAAAAAAAGTACATGCTCGAACATCATTGACTAACTCCTTATCAATCTCGATTCATTTCAATATGAACAATTCAAGCGATTCGATTTTTTATTATTTAGAACTTCTAATTCTAAAAACTTTTTAATTCTTTTAAAATTATAAGTATTTATGATTGGCGGAGCCATAGTAATTGCACTATCAGGAAACTAAAAGAATATAGAAATTAGTTCAAGGGAAGAAGAAAATCTGTCGATAATATGAATCCCAATGTGTTGAAACGTTACTTATTAGGTCCTGTTTCTAAATCTGGTTTGATCTTGTAGTCCAAAATAAATTCCGTACCGGAATATCGGGATAGTAGGTAGTGAAAAAAAGAATACTTGTACAAACAGTGAAGTGACACTCCATCTCCAATGGTACAAAATACGAATCATGGATATTCTGAAACCATTCATGAACATTTACCGCAACAAATATGATTAAGACATTACGGCTCCACATGAAATAAGTAGAGGTGCGGCAGCTACAAAAAAAGAGTTCGATGGAAGTAGAATAGGATATACCCAAACACGAACCAAATCCCAACAGAAAAAACAGAATAAAGAGGAGTGGTAAGATACTACCCCAGACCCCCTAGTATAAGAACCTGACCCCAGACATGCTACAGAATATAATGTATGGTCCAGGTAAATCCTGATGTATAATATGTAAAAAAAAAAAATAGAAGTCAATCATTGACCTTACAAATGGTTCCAGAAAGGAAAAAGGGTTACCATTTTTTTTGTATTGATATGTCCTATTTATGTAATGATATGTCCTAATTGAATTAATATTAATATGGATTAATTTATATTAATTTATTATGGAGATTAATCATTTTCTATATAGATTATATATAGAGATAATTTTATATATAGATATAATTATTAATAGATATAATTATATATTATAGATATAATTATTTTATTGGGCCATCCTACTTCCTTGATCCAAAGAAAAAAGAATAAAAAAGTAGTTGAAATTGTATATTCGAAATTCCCGTGAGAAATATATTATCAGTTTAAATCAAGAGTGGTTCTCAACATCATGTTACTAATTTTATTGATAGTTACTGACCAATATATTAATAATTATGGTTGGAGTTAAGACCAACCAAAATAAAAAATTTGGATCTTTATATCAAAACAAAATCTTAGTAATCGGTAATCGTTATTGAACAAAGGGTTTTATCTTTATCTATTTTGATTTTGAGTCGAATTACATAATGTTTGAAATTGTGTAATCCCAATTACGACATTGGTAACCGATCAAAGCAATTGATTATATTCAATTTCGTGACGATCATAAGTCGAAAGCTCAATCTTCAGTCAGGAAAAACAGTTTGTTGGGACAGATACTCGGGGAAAACAGTTACCACAAAAATACCGACCCCGAAATCAATACTATAATTAAGCACATTGTTTCTTTTTCATATCTCTTTCCAATCTCCAAGCAACAAAGGAGATCAGTGGCATACCCGAACACATACTTCGCAAGCAATACATTATCAAATTCAAAGTGAATTCGACCACGAAAACGCTTGAGGTAATTGATTTCTCAAAGGATATTGAATAGTTACAGGAAACGGTTCTGTGTGGGATAAGGTAATTATGAAACTTTGACAAATTTTACATGCAGCTAGTATTGTTGGTGACAGAATTCAAAAACACAGTACCATGTTGGAAACATATTGTAGATATCCATAAAAAATTGATGTTCTTTCTCTGTTGAACAGGGTTATGAATCTAGAATTATCGTTATCGATTCTGTTATTTATAGTGCAAACAAGTTGGAGGGAAGACGGTTGTAAATAATAGATACCCAAAGAAAAGGTAAAAGAAAGTTCCATCCAAGATTTATAGATGGTACATTATCATCCTAGGTAAAGTCTCGTTGTGAAGAATGAACAGAAACAAAAAGCTTAACTAATGTATAAAGTACCATTGTATTCAAAAGACGTCCAGCTAGTTTTTTTATTCCGAAAAGCTCAGGAAGGATAGGTACGGAAATAAATTTCCACCACCTAAGTAAAGAACCGTACGAATAAACCGAAGAAGCTAATAGATTAGGTAAGAAGGCAAGATAAAATAACCAAATCTGTACCTGCGATATTTCGGTTTGATAACCTGTTAATTCCTCCCCGCTTATGGTAAATCAAAGGGCAATCTCTCACATTCAGCTAGAGAAGAAATTATGAAACACTAAAATCCTATGGGCGGACGGCCATAGATTCCACCCCCAAAAGCCATATTGGACTGTGCTTCAACTATACAACTGTACTTGAACTGTTAGAAATTAATAGTCGATAAAAATGTGTTTCCATCGCTATTCCAAACCCGTACATGAACCTCAGCTTCATACGTGCTCCTCATGGCCACAAATAAATGGAAGGACCGGTTCGATTTATCAACCCCTTGCTTTTGAAGGGTAACTAGAAAAAGATTATGAGAGAGTACAAAATTAACAAGGAATTCGTTTGCGAGAATAAAAAACAGGGCTTCGGAATTAATCTCATAACTTATGATAGTAAAATGTAATTTTTCTTTGTTGGTTAATAATCAGCCCTTCCCTAACTACTCGTTATATCAAATATAATCTAAAGAATTTAAAAGAAGAGGAAATGGTACATTAATGTGATAAAAATTCCACCCATATGGATGGGAAAAAAAAGAATAAAAAATAAACATATCTTTTTTTAGGTCATTCGAGATTACATTCGATTATTACATTTCCATTTTTGGCCTGTTCTTCTATCTCAGAGCGGGTACTTGAAAAAAATAAAAAAAAAAAGAAGAAGGATTAATTCGTTCTGGATGTCATTTATTTAATCAGTGAATAGGAGCATACTCGCGACGGAATCGTAGGAAGAAGTACGCTTGAGTCCTTTCTACCACTTAAGTCCCTATTTTGATTCGTTATTCATTTTTTTATTTTTTATAATTTTTTTTTTTTATGTAGAAATATCGTCTTTTTGTTCTACCTTACATTATCTCTATTTACTAATCCCCTTTGTGACACTTTGGTGTCCCTACACCGTCACTGATTTTGATTGTCTACGGCATGGTAATAAAACAAGACAGTAATGATAAACTCCATTACAGTGTCTTTTACACCCGCTAAGATATGGATGACTAATGAAAGAATCTTAATCTGGGGTAAAAAAGTTTACAATGCTTATGTTTACTTCACTGTATTCTTGTTGTACATATGAAATGGATTTTATCTCTTACTGCAAACTTCTAAGCTTGTTTGTTTCACTCATATAACATCTGGTTTAATCATTGACCCGATGATGAAAAAAAATCTAAAAATACCATTCAATACAATTACATTCAACTCTTTCTTTACTTCTTGGAAAAAGTATAAAAGTTCATGTTCAACGAATCACACGTAGCTGTATTGATACCACACATAGAGTTAATGGTATTTAGAACATAATAGATTGAGCAGCAGCTCGTAGACACCTGAAAAGGATCTTTATTATTCGATCCGTATCCGACATAGAAGCCCAATAGGAGCCAATACTTAAAGGCGAAACATAAAAAACAACTATACTGAGATCGGCTAAAAATGAGGCGTACCCAAAAGGAATACTAAATAACTTAGTAGAATTGAATGACACTAGAGACGGTCCAAAATACTAAACAAACGAACATCTCCTCTAGATGGGAGAAGGTCTTCTTTAAAGAGTAGTTCCATCTGCTAGAGCTTGAAGAATTCCCAAGGGGCCGGCATATTCAGGCCCAATACTTGTTGTATCGCTGCAGATTTTCCTCTTTCTAACCACACAATTACTAGTACCCCTATTAATTCCAAATAAGGGGTCAAAATGGGTACCAAAGATCCATAGGAGTCAACTATACTTCTTTTAAGGATTCCGATATAGAAAAAGAATTGATAGTTTGTAATTCTGTCGTATCAATTTCATTTCAACGATCAACCTCTCCCATACTGATATCTATACTAAACATAGTATGTCAGGATATCAGCCATTTCATCTTTTAAACTAGCTGAGGAAGAATTTGCAAAATTTATTGAAGCCGGGGGTGGACGAATTTTCCATTCTCAAGGTGAGAAAAAACCACTTATATCTCCTATCAAATAAATTCCTAATTCCCCTTTTGGGCTTCTACTCTCACGTAAAGTTCTTGTGTCGACAATTCCAATTGGGTGCAGTTTTAGTTACTAATATCTATATTCAAAATCATCCATTCGGATTTTTTGCTCTATCAAAGCGTCGGACTTCTAAATTCTCATAGGGGTCCTCCAGGGAATCCTTCTAGAGCCTGTTGAATTATTTTCATAGTTTCCCTCATTTCCCGATTCGTACTCAATAACGACTAACGATCTCCTTCTTTTTGCCATTGGACTTCCCATCGAATTCATGTAACACTCATAATTACAATTTACACGATCCCATTGTTTTCCAAGCTCGTAACATCGGTCCTGATAAACCCCAATTTATTGCTTCCTCTACACCAATCATGCCACTCTTCGACTCGCTCCCAAAAATGGGATTCGCGAATGGTTTGTTGATATTCACAATTCCTGTTAAAAAATATCGCACAATCCAAACATTATCTATCCAGCCTAGGTCGATCGGCAGCTACTCTCGTATGCGGAACTAATATGCTCTTCGCATACGCGTGGCGGCTTTCTTAATAATCATATTTAAAAAAACCATTCCTCTCTCTGAAAATATAGAAAAGGGAGTCTGCGCGCCGATATCCGCCATAACAGCCCAAGTCCATCACAAATGAGTAAGTCTTACGGCTCAGCTCCAGCATAATTACTTTATATAGCTAGCCCTTTTAGGTACTGAACAGTTTTTCCAGTTGTTCTGGTGCATTACCGTTATTGCCTCTGGAACTAGTAGCTAACTTAATCCCAACGTTACATAAGGTCATCTATTGTATATTGTTCGGTTTCCGCTATTTTTTTCATCCCTCTGTGTAATATCCCAATTGTGTTCACATCGAATAATCTTCACCATCGAGAGTACGATCGTCGAAGACACCATGCATTGAGGTTGGTGAGGACCCCTATAACTATCATGAAATCTTTTTTTGTAGCCGGTACAGTCTATCTTGTCTTCCTTCATTCCATTATTTTCAGACTTCCTCAAAATAGGGGTTCTCAACATAAAAAATCTAATAACTCTATCTAATTCAAACGATTTTATAACGATTGTTGGCTCCTAATATCCACTGGGTCAATTAATTCTTATACGCGCTCCTAGTTTTTCTTGGACAAATAAGCCCTCAGACTTGACGTTTTCTCAAATTTTTGTAGACCTCTTTGGTGATAAAAAATCTCTTTTGTGCAATTCCAAATGTGAAGTAAGTCTTCGTATCTTATTGGTGAAACTTAATAACTTGAAATTCAACAGAACCCCTGTTTTCTTCTTTTTCTTCTTGTTGAAGAAGTTGAAATGAATGAATTTTTGACCATAAAACTTTTTTTAATCTTTTTTCTTTCTTCTTTTTCCAGGCCATGGAATTGTCCGATCAGAAAAATAAAATACTATTATTCTATTATGTCACTTTTTTTGAATCTAGTACACGCAAAATTTAGATTTATCCGTTTCTTCTATCTAAATGCATGTTTCCATTTGTTAGAAAAAAAAGGATAATATTTTATAAAAGGATAAATATGCTTCAATTTACGAAAGAGAATGATTTCTTTGCACCCTCAAAAGATTTCTGAGATTTCTTTCTAGTTTCAAGTGAATTGATACACCAGTATCCGTATCATGTACCAGAACGAACCCACCATAGCGTCATCTTTCGGTTTTTATTTACTGAAAACGCATGTGATATATAGGAAATATACTATTAATATTCTGAATCGTGGATACATACGATCCTTGACATACTGAAACGACCTACATTATTGTATCAACCATAGCGATTCAACAGCTAAATCTTCTAATCGGTAATTGGGCCAAAGAACAATTTGATTTAATTATTATTTAATCCGTATTAAGACTTTTTGTCCTCATCAAAAATTGTTCATATTTCTTATGTTTTTTTCCGTTGCAAAATACTGGATTTCTATTCACAATATCCCGATTATGAGAGTTGAAACAAATTAGAATTCTCACATTCTCTACGCCGTCTAGGATATAATATTTTCCAGGAACAAATGAATTATAGATCTTATACCCCATTCACAAATCATTGCCATGTCGTCCAGTGGATTTTTTAAATCTTCTTATCAACATATCTTTTCTTTATGTATTTCTATTAATTGTGGTGTTTACTCTTTCGACCAATGAAATACTTATGGTTTTGAATAGATAAGGAATTTTCCATGCCCTCTTAAAGATAGACGAAATTGGTTCGATACTTAACTATTCCCCTTTTTATTAATTCTGTAAGAGCGTTATCTTTTTTCTGAATCACCTAACATCCAGATTTATCGCTCCTCTTTGAATCGGAGGATATAGTAATTTCCCTTGGATTTAGCAATCTACGTAGGAGACAATTATCCTAACATTATTACAAAATTTTTTGATTCAAGGGTCATCCCCCTCTTCTTGAAACATAAAAATTTTTTCGGAACAAATCTAGTTCTCCTCCTTATTTTTCTTGGATTTTTGTTTGTTTTTTACTTTTTTAATTTTGGATCTCGTGCAATCCTCTTCAGTATATTCCGTTGGTTTTGGTTTTTTTGTGATCTGATACGATTTTGATTGACCCCTCTTTTCTTGGTTGGATTTTGAAATTCTATTTTAACGGAATCTTTGTTTTTTTATTTTGACTAATATTTTTTTCATTTTGATTTTGACTAATATTTTTTTCATTTTGATTTTGACTAATATTTTTTTGATTTTGACTAATATTTTTTTGATTTTGATTTGTTGACTAATATTTTTTTGATTTTGACTACTATTTTTTTGATTTTGATTTTGACTAATATTTTTTTGATTTTGACTATATTTTTTTGATTTTGATTTTGACTACTATTTTTTTGATTTTGACTAATATTTTTTTGATTTTGATTTTGACTAATATTTTTTTGATTTTGATTTTGACTAATATTTTTTTGATTGGATTTTGACTAATATTTTTTTCATTTTGATTTTGACTAATATCATTTTCATTTTGATTTTGACTAATATCATTTTCATAATAAATATTAGAAGAAGTATTTGATTTTGGTATGATTCCACGTTTAATCTTTATGCATCAAATGTAACACAAATTCTGGGAAGACCAAGTTCTAGATTTGATATGGTAGATAATTTCGATTCATTCCATCCAATCAAAAAATTTTTTTTTTTTTTGGGGGGGGGGGGGGGGGGGATGATCTTAGTCTAGTTATTTTATATTTCGCGGTACCGGATATACTATCGGTCCAGTCCTCAATATCACTATTGTTCTCAATATCACTATTGTTCTCAATATCACTATTGTTCTCAATATCACTATTGTTTCTAAGTCAAAAATGAATAATCTATAATCCCAAATTTTTCTACCAGATTTTTTATGGGTATCAATAAAATATCCTTTTTTTAGGTAACCATCAATAGTCATATTAGCATCCATAAAAACGTTCGGGTTTCAGTGTGTATGAGTCCTTACTATCCCCATAATTTATAATTCCTGTGATAAAAGATCATATCTGTGTGTTTTTTTAATTTTCTTTTCGGGGACTCGTCGATAAATCCACTGCATAAAAATTTTCATTCATGTAATGATTAATCGTCTTTTCTTTTTTATATGAATACATTTCATTGATTCTTTATTTTTGAATATCAACGTTGATTGACTCTATTTCGCCATTTTTTTCGGTACTAATCGGACCATTTGCTCGAGAAAAAATTATTTGATAATGACCCCTTTAACCAGTTTTCATTTATTCATTCCGACTGATAATTTTTCTTATGCCTTGAGTTGGAATCAAATAGTCCTCGTGTCATCAATATCTTTTATCTTGTCTTTAATCAAGGATGTCCCGTGATCGTGATTTGACGACAGATCTCAGGTGATGGTGTTTTAATAATTGGGTTTGTGACATTTGTAACATAATATGCGTGGGCCAAGGAAGATAAGTCGTGATAAGTGTTTAATCATTTCTAATATTAGTATAGAACGGCTTTTTTATAGTCCGCATAAAGTTCATTGTACTTGATCGTTTCATCAATTCCTTCTTGATTTCTTTCATCGTTGTAAATGGATTCCATTGATACTTGTTTTTTTTAAAAGTTGTGCATTACCTTAGAACTGTAACCATACATTGCCGATATCTATGTATATTTTTTCAATGAAAGAGTCATAAATAATGTGATTTGCGTATAATCGGGTATTTTTTCTTTGAAGTATCTGCCAATATTTTTTTGGTAATTCCCGTTCTTTTCATGATAGGCTGGAACTATTTTCTTCTTGTCTTTTGTATTCTTCTATTTCGATTCCTATTGTGATTGTCTATCAGCAAGACTTTCATTTTTTTTTCTATGAGTAAATAATTTGTCCAATTCATAGCTCGAATGTGAATGGGCGATTCGTGAATAATCTGATTATTTTTTTTTTGAATCTTTGCATTTTCATTTGGTTCATGTACTTTTCCCTTCCTCCAATTCAAATAAGAACTTTTGGTTCACTTTTTTCAAGTTTCTCATTATTCGGTTTTAGAACTAGAACTGTTCGTTTTAGAACTAGAACTATTCGTTTTAGAACTAAACTATTCGTTTTAGAACTCGTTTTAGAACTCGTTTTAGAACTAAACTATTTGATGACCCATCTTGTTTGTTTCTTTTGAAACTTTTAGAGAGTCTTTTTTCTTTTTCTAATTATTTTTTTGAGTTCCTTAATATGTGTTTCAAAAAAAGAAGGTGGTTTGCGGGAGAACCAAAAGGGATCCGTTTCCATTCCCCAAACTGTAAAAACTCAAATTTCTTTTTTCCTTTTTTTTCATGGATCTCTCCATGATGAGATCGGGTATTTTAGATCTCGCCAAGGTTTTAAACGAAAGGAAATAAATCTTTATCTGAATACAATCTGTTACCAATCTTTGGAATTCTGTTTCTGATAATGAACACCATTATGGTGCATTTAACATGTATGCTCTATTCCATAATCCTTCAAATCCTCATACCACTCGGAATTGGAATAATAACATACGTCCAATATTTTTAGCTATTATCAATGAAGGCAATACAATTTTTTTTCTAAAAAAGAGTGGGTTATCCGCATCAACCTTTTTGACTTTGAGCAAAATAATGCGATCCAAATTTCTGATATTGTTATCCGTTCATCTTCCTCTTTTTTTTTTTTCTCCTCGTCTTTTTTTTTTCCCATGTTTGCCTTCCTCGTCCTCCTCAAAGTCGGAAGTTTCGGATTCTGGGTTTCCCCCCACGGAATTCCTAAAAATAAGATTAATTATTCGATATCTATATCTATCAAAAAAAGAAAAAAAAAAGAATCTATCAAAAAAAGAAAAAAAAAAGAATCTATCAAAAAAAGAAAAAAAAAAGACTTTGTCTATTCGATCCAAAAAAGCGGGTAATTAAAATTTGTTTGAATATTTCCCAAATACTGTTTTTACGTCTTTTGAGCACGCCCATGGATCCTTTGGATTATACCCCGATTAAAATCTGGTTGTTGCGAATAACCGTATCAAAGCCACCTCTTCTGCTTCTCTTGATCAATATTATCAGTATCGGTATCCGGATCCGGATTGTTATCAGTATAGATCACCACCCGTTTCGCTTTTCTTGAACTTTTCATAATCTTCCTTCTTGGTCTTCTCCATTGTTCTTATCCATCCTTCTAATTCATCGGGGGTCAATTTGTATGACCGTCGAGGAACCTTTTACTGATTTCTTCTATTCCAATGGATTTTTTTTCAGTTGTTGTTTGATCATTTGATTGGTTGTAATTATGTCGAATACAAATCTCAAGGATTTTGCTTTACTTTCTGAATTATTTCTTCTTCTTCTTCCAATAAAAATAAAGAAGATTCATCGATGGACGTAGAATTAACAATTAATTAATGATGATTTCTCATCAGCGGATTCTTTGTCAGTTCAAATCTCGAGAATTTTTAGAAATAGGAAAGAGCCCATGAATTATTTATCCAAAACGTTTCTATGGAACTACATCTTCTTCTCTGTAGAAGTAATTAAATCATTGTGAAGTAATTAAATCATTGTGGAAGTAATTAAATCATTCATGATTGTATGTGAATAGAATTTTTTATTGTTCCCCGAGACGGTCGTCAAAAAAGATCATACGCTTTTTGGCAGTCTTCTTGCTCATCCTCATCGTTGCATAATCTGGTCCTTTTTTACAAGTATATCTAGAGCCAGAGATCTCCCTTTCTTCTTCTTCTTCTTCTTCGTCTGGCCGGGGGGGGGGGGGGGGGGGGGGGGGGGGGGGGGGGGGGGGGGGGGGGGGGGGGGTGTCTTCTAAGTTTTTATTCGACTTATCAATTCATTGCTCAAGTTGTATTTTTTTTGCTCATTGGTAGAAACCCCATAATCATATAGGCTTCAGGGAAAATTTTTCTGTCATGTACAAAGACATTTTGCGTTCTATCATTTCCGAAAAAGGTGATAACTAGCGGATATTAAAGATATTCTTGTGTTTCCATCACGGAACACCGTATACAAAAAATATTGTGACATTTCATTTGTACACTATTTTCCAATCGATTATTTTTTTATCTTCTCGCAATGACATTCCACCGCTTATATCGAAAAGAAAGTTTACATAGGTTTTTCAAAGTCAACGTCAAAAAAAGTCTTTTCCATTTTTTGGCTGGTGGCTTCTTCCAAGTCTTCCCAATTCCCAATTCTCTTGATAGGTATCAAGATAAGATCTTCTGTACAGCTGGGTGGGCTATCGTTTATCGCATGTTTCTGTTAAAGTGAAAGTGGAATTCATGCTTTGTTTTTTCCTTTCCATTCACTGCGGATCCTCTTCGTTTTCATCTATTTTGTCCGGATCCTCCTTTTCTTCCGAATACAGGGACGGGTCTTTTCGTGGATCCCTCTTGTTCCTGTTTAGTCTCCTTCCTTTCGGAAGTTGTTTCTACATCGCTTTCTTCCTCACTTTCTACATCGCTTTCTTCCTCACTTTCTACATCGCTTTCTTCCTCACTTTCTCCCCTTTCTTCCTTTTCTGACTTTTCTGACTTTTCTGACTTTTCTGAGTTTCTTTCAGTTTCTTAGTGACAATGGCGACGGCCATTCTGCCTAAATGTAGACACAGGGTAAATAAAGAATACTAAAATTCCGAGCCATAGAATTTCTCAATTCTGCCCAAGGTACTCCTATTAGCTTAGCAATGTACCCGATTATATTTAGATCGGATTAGAATGAAATTTTGCCGTATCCAGAATAATACCATCCAACCTTTCATGAAGAACAGTGTACCAATTAACCACCCAATAAAACTACTTGTTACAAATAACATCTTGTTGTTGCATCGAAACATATAATGGTGGACTCATCTTGGCTACGTTGACTTGGTAAAATGAAATGGTTGAATAATTGAAAAAACGGTGAGATTATTCAGAAATACCATTGATGCCTGAGATTACGCATTGAATTTCGGGTATAGACCCATATCAAAAAGTTTTTGTGATTGTTCCAGAAGACATGAAACCAAAGATAGGGAGAACTAGTACAGTTATTGTATGAGTCTACCCATGCTAGATGCAGAGGCGCATAATAGATCGATATGAACATCAGGATTGTCCCGTAATAAAAACCAATTGTTGCTGATACCTCCTTCTCGGTTCCTTCTTCCATAACCCGAGCTCGAAGAAGGAAGAGATAATAGGGCCCTATGGAGAATGTGTCAGAAATCCCTACTAGATTCCGACCAAACGACCGAATTTATATCTTCATGCATAAGTAGAATTAAAAATTACCCAGTAGAAAAGATTTAAAAATCATCACAAACCCCCTTTTTCTTTTCTATTACAATTTCTGATTATTATATGATGATTTCCGTCACTTTCCATATATAGAAACGGATAGACTTAACTGACATCTCTTATGTCAGATGCCACCACAGGATATTAAAATTTAATGGAAGTGGGATATAGATTTAATTAATGCAATAGAGCCCCTTTGGGTTCCCTAGGAAATGAGCATGGAACGGAGCCACTACGAATAAGTTCCGGTAGTTCGAATGCAGCTTCGGACTCATATTGTTGGAACAGGGTTGAGGAACGGGGTTGACTCTATGAGGTCGATCTCCCTTTGTTTCCTCATAGCCTCAGTGGTAGAGCGGTCGGCGTCACGACTGTTCGTAGTTCATCCTACTTGTGGAGATTTGATTCATTCTTAATTAAAGAATGAAGAATGGAATTAAAGGGCTCGCTTTGACCGTTAGGAGTAGGTAACCCGTTCGCTGTCTTTGTTTCTATTGCATTCTATCTCATCGTATCACATTCTGTTTTCTACTAATATTGAGAATCGCCGTCAATACCTCGGCGTAGATCCGGGATAATCCCTTGTAACGAGCCAATCCAGAAATTCTCAGATGATTTTACTAGCAGTGCAGCAAGAGGCAGTCATCGATTTTCCCGATAGGCCACAAAGTAACCGCGAGCAACTTTAAATGACGAGGAACGCATTTTTGCTATGCTACTAATACTTTGTACTTGCGCTGCTATTCTGCCCAGCCTGGCTGAGGAAGAGTTACGGGGAGTAAACACAAATATGCTGATTCGTCTTGGTTACTATATGTAATGATCGAAGTCTTGCACGTAAATAAAGAAAAAGTAAGCCTTCCATTTCGACAAAGGGAATGTGTGCGCGGAGGTATCGAACCCCGACACCGGTGGGTTCTATCCCCGTGCTCTAATCCTCTGAGCTACGCCCCACCCCTCTCCACTGATCTGTTCCCGGGAGTACCCTCAAAAAGGAACCTTTCCTCTCCTCAGCCATTTCATTTCGGGTTAAGGAAGATGTTAAAGCTCGTTTCTCTCTATCTAAAGAAATAAAACAGTGCGTTCCGAGGTGTGAAGTGATAGATAAGGATGTCTAATTGGGGTTTTGAATAAGACGACCTTTGCATTTTTTATTTTTATCTCTTTCATATTCCAAATATGGAAAAAGTAATAGGGGTGTTAATCTTTTTCTCATTCTGGCTCGAGCTATTTTTCCGCAGTGACCTCCCCTACATATCGTCACCGCAGTAGTTTAACCACCAAGTTCGGGATGGATTGTTGTGGGTTCCTCACTGGCCTAGACACCATAATCGACCAACCATTCGAAGAAGGCCCATGAGAGAAAAGCATATTGTCTATTGATGTGAGGCCCCCTTCTTGACTGAAGGGACACCAAGAGCTCTGCCCTCCATCCCTTGGATAGATAGAGAGGGAGGGCAGAGCTTTTTGGTTTTTCATGTTGTCAAACAGTTGAACAATGAAATAGTGGCGAGTGGCCTGAATCGACTTGATTTCAGGTCGTGTATGGGGAACCAGGTTAAACTCTCCGGTCTTTAGGATGCTCAGCTGTCATCATCACTGCACTTCCACTTGACACCTATCGTAATGATAAACGTTCGTCTCGCCGTGACCTATATCTTGGATTCCAATACTTCTGTTCGCTCCATCCCCGCAGGGACAGAGAACCCGTCGCTGTCTCCGGCGTGCTACCGGTGCTCTGGGGGAAGTCGGAATAAGAGAGCACTCATCTGGGGTGGGCTGCTACTTAGATGCTTTCCGCCGTTATCCGCTCCGCCACTTTGCTACCCAGCGTTTCCGTGGGCACGATAATGTTACACCAGAGGTGCGTCCTTCCCAGTCCTCTCGTACTAGGGAAAGGTCCTCTCAATGCTCTAACGCCCGCCCCGGCTATTGACCGAAACTGTCCACGACGTTCTGACCCGCTCACGTACCGCTTTAATGGGCAACAGCCCAACCCTTGGAACCTACTACAGCCCAGGTGGCGAAGAGCGCATCGAGGTGCAAACCTTCCCTCGATGTAACGCTTGGGAAGACAGCCTTTTATCCCTAAGAACTTTTAATTCGTTGAGCGACGGCCCTTCCACCGGCACCGTCGGATCACTAAGGCCGACTTTCGTCCCTGCTCCGACGTTTGGGTCTTGCATTCAAGCTCCCTTCTGCCTTTGCCTCGCGGGCCAATTCTCCGTCCGCCCGAGGAAACCTTTGCACGCCTCCGTTACCTTTCGGGAGCCTACGCCCCATAGAACCTTCTACCTGAAGACGTCCCTTGGCCCGTATGTTCCTGACACAAGGTTAGAATTCTAGCTCTTCCAGAGTGGTATCTCACTGATGGCTCGGCCCCCCCGGAAAGGAGCCTTCTTCGCCTTCCACCTAAGCTGCGCTGAAAGGCCCAAAGCCATCCCAGGGACCCAGTAAAGCTTCATAGGTCCTTTCTGTCCAGGTGCGGGTATTCCCATCTTCCACAGAGCATGTCTATTCACCGACCTCCTCCGAGACATTCCCATAATCGTTCGCCTTTCGTGCGGGTCGAACTACCCTAACAAGGAATTTTCTCTACCTTCGGACCGTTATAGTTACGGCCGCCTGTCACCGGGGCTTCGGGGTCCGCCGGCTCCCCTGTCATCAAGGTCACCAACCTTCCTTGACCTTCCGGCCGGCAGGCGTCAGCCCCCATACATGGTCTTACGACTTGCGGAGACCTTTTTTTTGGTAAACAGCGCCCGGGCCTGGTCACTGCGACCCCCTTTGTGAGGAGGCACCCCTTCGCCAATTACGGCTTATTTTGCCGAGTTCCGGGACTTAGAGAGAGTTGTCTCCCCCCCTAGGTATTCTCACTACCCACTGTGTCGGTTTCGGGTACAGGTACCCTTGTGTTGAAGTCGTTCAAAGCTTTTCCTGTGATTATGGCATGTGGTTACGCCGCGCCTAGCGCCTGTACTCGGACATTGGCTTCATGCATTTCCTCTCCCCTTCTTACCCTGAAAAAGCAAGGTCACCTTGCGTCCTTGAACCGATAACCATCCTTCGGCTAACCTAGCCTCCTCCGTCCCTCGGGACCACAAGGGGTCGACAGTCATCTTCAACCGTTGTCCATCGACTACGCTTTTCGGCCTGATGTCTTCGCCTGACTCCCCTCCGTGGACGAACCTTGCTGAGTAACCCTGAGGTTGTTCGGGCATTGGATTCTCACCAATGTTTGCGTTACTCAGGCCGACATTCTCACTTCCGCTCGTCCACACCTGCTTGCGCGGGTTCTTCGCTCTAAGGCGGAACGCTCCCCGACCGTGCTTTTCACCCACCGTCGTCGCAGATCGCTTAGCCCCGTTCATCTTCGGCGCAAGAGCGCTCGATCAGTGAGCTATTACGCACTCTTTCCAAGGTGGCTGTCTATGCAAACCTCCTGGCTGTCTCTGCACCCTCCCCTTTATCACTGATCGGTCATTTGGGGCCTAGCTGGTGATCCCGGGCGGTTTTCCCTCCGACTATGCAAGCTTATCCCCCATCGTCCTCACTGCCGCCTTTGGGAAAATTTTCCCCCTCTTATTTTGGGTCATCTCAGAATCTCGAGTTTTCCTCGATTTTGTGAGGGCCAAAAAAAAACCCCGCTCTCGCGGCCCGCACCGGAAACAGGCTTTACCCCTAGATTCCGTCAACTGCTGTCTCCGCATTTCGGGAGAACCAGCTAGCTCTGGGTTCGAGTGGATTTCACCCCTAACCACAACTCATCCGCTGATTCTTCAACATCAGTCGGTTCGGACCTCCACTATAGTTTTCACCCAAGCTTCATCCTGGTCAGGATAGATCCCGCCTCGGTCGGGTCCATAAGCATTGACAATCTGCCCTATGAGACTCGCTTCAGCTACGGCTCCGGGGGTTGCCCGTACCCAGCACTGCCTATGATCGCCGGCCATTCTTGCAACAGGCACGCGGTCAGAATCACATTCTCCTGCCATGCTTGTAGCTTCACGGTTTCATGTTCTAGTTTCCACTCCCGTGGTGGTTCTTTTCACCTTTCCCTCACGGTACTACTTCGCATCTCCCCGGAGTCTTGCCTGCAAGGTGGTCTTGCTGATTCACCACGGGAGTCCACGTGCCCCATGCTACTCGGGTCAAGCGTAAGCTAGTGTGCTTCGCTACTGGATCGCCTCTAGGGTTCAGCATTCATTCCACCGCTTCGCCTAGCAGCACGACGCCTGTATTGCTCTCCCACAACCCCGTTTTCACGGTTTAGGCTGCTCCCATTTCGCTCGCCGCACACGGGAACGCTTTGCTTTCTTTTCCTCTGGCTACTAAGATGTTTCAGTTCGCCAGGTTGTCTCTTGCTGCCCAGGATTCATGTGGGGACGCAGTTCGAAAGGTTGACCTATTCCGTGAATCTCCGGATCTATGCTTATTTTCAACTCCCGCGAGCATTTCGTCGCTTGCTACGCCTTCCTCTCTCTGGGTGGCCTAGGTATCCACCGTAAGCCTTCCTCGTTTAACCTCGCCATTAACGTTTACGGCTATGCCATCTAAGTTGCTGCTAAATAGAGGATCTTAT
>PYDT01000172.1:32500-33992 GCA_004837865.1 Musa balbisiana
ATGAAAAAGAACGATGAAACATAAATCATGATCAACTAAGCCCTCTCGGGGGCTTGCTTCAAGCATAGAAAGGATCTTATGGAAATATCTGGAATAGGTTGATCCTATTCATGGGGATTGTAAATATCCCTTCCAAAAATAGAAGTTCGAACAATGGACTTTTTCGGAGATTGCTCTGCAGTTACTAAGTCATGATCGGGCATGTACAGAATGAACTTCATTCTCCGATTCTACGAGATTTTTAATGAAAGCGTTTCATTTGCTTCTCTGCCTGGAAGGTTTCATTTTCCCAGATGTATCCTAATTTTTGGCCTAATTCGTCTTCTGATGATCGATTCAACCTCTGAATCAAAAGGAAGACCTTGGTTCCTATTTTCATCTCTCAACGTTTTAGTAATACGCATAACGGCCCTATTGTTTTCCGATGGAGAGAAGAACCTATAATTAGCTTTTTACGGAAATTTCCAAACGAACAATTTCAACGAATCTTTCATTTCTTATTTTACTATGTTCAAAACTCTTATTCCTCTATCCTTAGAGTACATTGAAATTACAAAATGGCTAGAACAGATTTCTGTTATTCGTATAACAGCTACTCTGGAGGAATGTTTTTATGTAGTGCTTAACGATTATAATAACTATCTTTTTATCTCCCAGATGTTTCAGTTTATGTTCTACCTATTACTGGATATCCCGAAGAGAGATGTAGCGGTCTAATGGGCTGACTATGATATTGGAACTCATGTGTGGGGGTGGGGCAAGCTCTTCTATTCTGGTTTTCATGGTTTCTCTTGGCTATATGGTTCTCTGGGGGGAGATCGAGCTTCAAGAACTCGTGAATGGTCTTTATCATACCAATGTATAACTCCCCACTGGACAATTTTCAATGCGCTTATATCCATCACTGTAGGAATTTGGGTTCAAGCTTTCCCCAGCCCCTTTTCCCCCCTCCAGCTTCCAATTTGGACTCCTGACTATACGAAGGAGTTCGCCACTTTTTTCTCTATAAGCAGGATTATTAGTTTCTCGTTGGGTGTTCTTCAGGACATTTTCCCTAAGTATTTTACAGTCCATTAATCTTCCTTTCGTGTATTTTCTCCATTATTCAGATGCTTTCCAAGATGGGAACCAAAAAATGATTTAAGCACAATAACCGCACCAAGTACCATTTTTTCATCAATGCTTTGCACGTCGGGTTTTTTTAACTGAAATGCATCAATCCGCACTTATTATTACCTGCTCTACTCTCCGTGGTTAATTGATGCACGTAATTCTGATGTTATTAGCTATGTCAGCTCTTTTATGGTCGGATCATTATTATCAGTCGCTCTTCTAGTCATTACATTTCGAAAAACATCGAGTATTTTTTGTAAAGTTAATAATTTCTTATTAAGCCATTTTTCTTTGGTGAGATTCATATTTGATGAAAAAAGACATGTTTTTAACAACACTCTTTTCTTTCAGTTCGAATTATTATAAATATCAATTGACT
>PYDT01001179.1:0-33989 GCA_004837865.1 Musa balbisiana
AATTCGAAATTGATAGAAAAGCACGGATATGGGCCGGTAGTAGGAACAAAAAATATCTATTCTAATTCTATGATCACTGGGGTTCGAATCTAAGAGAAATTCAGATAATGTTTGTTACCTGAATTTCTGTCTTTCCGAATGATACGGAGAAAAAAAAGATTGGGTCAAAAGAAAATGCTATTTTGGAATTTTATCCAACAATTGGTTGTGTAGGCGGGGACCGGTATTTTCTGAGTCTTTATGTAGATTACAAAAGAAATTTTTTCACAAAGATGGGAATAGGAAGGATTGGTCGACGAACATATGAACCGGAGACGGACTTCTGATCTACCTCGAACATAATTGTATTACCACGAGATGTATTGGCGGTGCGGATCATGTTGATCGGAATAAAATTTGGAATGGGTCACTGGAGATATGAATCACTTGAAAAATAAAACGGATTCGTTCTATAGGGATCTGTACAGGTCAATTCGGACTGGCTCTTGTTCGTTTAGAAAATGCGGTTCGAGGAACTATATGCGGACAATTCGGGCATAAATTGATACCGACTCCTCAAAATTGTAACTCAACTTCATAACAACCCACTTATGATCGTTTTTTGCTACATCCTTTATCTCAGTTTTTGCATCGAAATAATCCATTGACACCAAATCGTTCAGGGCGAAAAGTGAGTTATGGGGTCCTGGAGGATTGACGGGGCGAACTGCTTTTTCGGATACGAGATATCATCTAGCCACTCTGGAACGTATTTGTCCAATTGACACGTCCGAAGGAATCAATGTTGACTTATTGGATCCTTAGCCATAGTGAGATTGGTCATGGGGATCTATAGAGAGTACCATTTTATGAAATATCTGAAAGAGCAAAAGAGGCACAGATAGGTTATTATCACCAAATAGAGATAATATATATGTAGCAGCAGGAAATTCTTTGCCTTGAATCGGGGTATTCAGGAGAACAGGTTGTTCCAGCCCGATGACCGTCAAGAGTTCCTGACGATTGATGGGGAAACAGATTCATCTTAGAAGTATTTTTCCTTCCAATTTTTCTATTGGAGCTCCCTCATCCTTTTATCGAGCATAAGATCGAATCGGGTTTAATGAGTTCTAATATGCAGCGCCAGCATTCCGCTTTCTCCGTTCGAGAGGTGGAATGTTGGACAATGGACTGGAACGGCCAAACGGCTCTAGATCGGGGGTTTCCGCTATAGGCCGAAACACGAGGGAAAGATCATTGATACTGACCCCACAAGATCATTTATCAAGTAATGGGGACATTACTATAAGTATAAGTATTCCATTAGTTAATCTATCAACGTCCACAAAAAAGACTTGTATGCATCAAAACCTAAGTTCCGCGGGGTAAATGATAAAAAGGGACAAATTCTAGCGGACGGTGCGGCTACAGTTGGGGGGGGGAACTGCTTGAGGAAAAAAAAGTATTAGTAGATTAAGGCCATGGGAAGGTTCAATTTGAGACGCCAGTACTAATTAGCGAAACGTCTGGTATATGAAGATGTTTATACTTCTTTCACATACGGAAATATGAATTCAGGAATCATGTGACAAGCCAAGGCCCTGAAAGAATCACTAAGGAAATACACATCTAGAGGCCTCTTACTCCGCAATTAGCCAGAAAATGGGTTGTGATGCTGGGATATTGGGTAGAAACAGGTGGAGATTTTCGTAGGTAAATTAACCACCCGACAGCAAAAGAATAGTCGTATGCTACAGAGGAATATGATACGAGCCATACTGGAAATCAGGTATCCAATGCAAAAGAAAACTTCTCTAAAACTACCTATAGGCGGAAGAGGTCGCGTTATTGATGTGAGAGAGCCGCGAAAAAAGTGGGCTTCCTGTTATAATTCGGAAATGTTCGTGTATATACGGATTGTTACAGGGATCAATTCGACTGGCTCTGGTTCGTTTTAGAAAATGCGGTTCGAAACTATCTCGGAGCATTCGGCATAAATTGCTACGACTCCTCAAAAGTTGGTAACTTCAAACTTCATTACAACGCACTTATGAATCGTTTTTTTGGCCTACATCCTTATCTCAAGTTTTTGATCGAACTAATCCATTGACCAAAGTCGTTTTCATGGCGAAAATTGAGTTATTTGGTGTCTGGAGGATTGAGGGGGAACTGCTAGTTTTCGGTATACGAGATATCATCTAGCCACTATGGACGTATTGTCCAATTGACACGTCCGAAGGAATCAATGTTGTACTTATTGGATCCTTAGCCTTCCTAGGAGGATTGGTCATTGGGGATCTATAGAGAGTCCATTTTAGGAAATATCTGACGATCAAAGAGCAACAGATAGTTTATTTATCAACCAATAGAGATAGAATATTGATATGTCTCAGCAGGAATTCTTTGGCCTTAATCGGGTATTCAGAGAACAGGTTTTGGTCCCGCCCATACCGTCAAGAGTTCCTGACTATTGCCATGGGAACCGATTTCATCTTAGAAGTATTTTCCCTTTCAATATTTTTCTATGGATCTTTCCCTCATTCCTTTATTCGAGCAATAATGATGCAAATCGGGCTTTCATGAGTTTCTTAATATTGCAGCGCAAGCAGTTCCGCGTTCGCAGTCCGAGAGTGCAGTTGTGGGAACTGGACTGGAACGCCAAAGGCTCTAGATTCGGGGGTGTGTCCCGCTATATCCGAACACGAGGGAAAGATCATTTATACTAGACCTCACAAGATCTTTTATCAGTAATGGGGACACTACTATAAGGTATAAGTCTTCATTAGTTACTCTCACGTTCCAACAAAAACGTGTATGCATCAAAACCTCAGTTGGCGGGCGCGGGGTAAACTGGCATTAAAAAGGACAAATATCAGCGGGACGTGCGGCTACATTGGGGGGGAACTTGCTTTAGGAAAAACGTTAGTAGCTTATATGCCATGGGAATTTACAATCTGAGACGTGCAGTACTAATTAAGCTAACTTCTGTATATGAAGTATATTTATACTTCTTTTTCACCTCCGGAATATGCAGATTCAACACATGTGACAAGCCAAGGACCTGAAAGAATCACTAAGTAAATACCACATCCTAGAGGCTCATTTACTCCGCAATTTAACAGAATTGAGTTGTGATGCTGGGGGACTTGGTAGAACAGGGTGCTATTTTAGTAGGAAATTAACCCTCAGACATCAACCGAATCGTCGTATGCTCCAGCTGATATAGTTATTTACGAGCCATACTTTGGAATTCAGGTATCCACTGCAAACGACTTCTCTTAAAACTACCCTTAGGCGGTAAGAGGTCGCGTTATTTATGTAGATGAATCCGGAAAAAAGGGGGTTCCCTGTTATAATTCTTAAATGATTCGGTGTATATAAGATTTCACAGAAGCGTGAAATCAAAGTAGTATAAAGTACTGGAAGACATGGGAATAGGGACATTTCAAAAATTTGTGCCTAACAAGTAGTTCCCTATTTGGCAAAAATGTAACCCCTGTTGATATGGTCTTCAACCCATTAGGAGTACCATCACGAATGAATGTGGGACAGATTATTTTGATGCTCGCTCGGTTATCGTGATCTGCTAACGAGACATATAGATAGCACCTTTTGATGAGAGATATTAGCCCCCAATGCGGCTTCGGAAAACTATTTTTTCCGAATTATATGAAGCCAGTAAGCAACAAAAAAATCCATGTGTAGTTTGAACCCGAATACTGCCGGGGGGAAAAAAAAGCAAATATTTGATGGAGAACAGGAACTCCTTTTGACAACCTGTTCTAATAGGAAAGAATCCTATATTTTAAAATTAATCATCAAGTGATTGATAAAATCCATGGTACGTTTCTATGGAGGCATTACCACTTTCGTTCCATCAACAACCCCTTAGAGAAGGCGAGCAAGGGGGACAACGAGTAGTGAAATGGAAGTTTTGGGCTCTAAGGGATTTGGTGTTGCTCATATTTTACAAGAGATGCTTTACTTATAAATCTGATCATATTAGATCTCGTCAAAGTATTGGTGATACGACATTGGAGGAAGATATCTAACCCCCCCAGAAGATGCTCAGCACTTTTCGATTGCTCGTTCGAGAACTACTAGCTTTAGCTCTAGACGGAATCATTTCCTGTATCTGAGAGAACGTTCAGATTAAATGAATTAGCTTGAGCTGAAATGAAATCGAATTATATTCTATGATTGACTCGGTATAAACATCAACGAAGCTTCGAATTTGGCTAGTTTCTCCTCAACAAATAAGGCTTGGGCAACAAAATTTACCTAATGGAGAGATGTTGTAGAGGGCAAAGCCTATACGTCATATAAGACCAATAAACCAGAAAAAGATGGATTGTTTTTGTGAAAGAAATCTCTGGGCCCATAAAAACGTGAATTTGTGCTTGTGGAAATTATCGAGTGAGGGATCGAAAATAAGACCCAATTTTGGAACACTGCGTGTGGAATTTGTTGTTCTCGGATACGAAGATATCAATGGGATAATCAAACTCGCATGTCCAGGAGCTCATGGGTGGATTTGAACGTCTTCGCTATTTCTATCGCGAATCTTTTAGATAAACCGCCTTAAGGACTTAAGAAGGCCTAGTATACTGCGATGTGTGATTTGCATCAAAATTTTCGTTTTACAGATTCGCTGAGACTGTCATCCCATTGCAATCCGATTGGGGTGCCCCGCCTGACAGTGTTTTGGAGAATAAAAGTACACAAACTCAGAATTCCTATGTATTCAATACTTCCCCCAATGCAAGGGAATTTGATCCTGGTCGATTCCGTATAATAGGAATTGCTATTATACCTCGTGAAAAAAAACACTTTTTTTGTGTCCTCCAGCTATTCCATTCTTTATAGAGAGATTCCCTGGTAATCAGCAAATATAGCATGGTTACAGAAGTCTATCTATCGCATATATCTTCTGGGGGGCACATGGATCACCATCGAGGTGATATGGACCTAAAGGATCGCCTATAACGATATATATAGCAGTAATCCCTTACGGGTCCCAAGTATCTCTTTAAGGGATTCATCATTTTACGAAGTAGACTACTCAAAATCCTACATTTTTTATTTTGTCATAATCATTCTGAAATTAAAGTAAAAGAAAATGAATCGTTGGTCCTTAGGGGAACTTGATAGGAGTAGTTCTTTGTGTAGGGTTTTTCGAACAACCTTTTAAAATAAGAAGAATCCCTTTTTTGAGGTAACTACTTGACCGATGAAAAAACCTTCACGGCTGATTTTAAAAGGGGGAATCGCAATCCTACAGGAACCTATCTCGCTTTTTCTTTTTGCAGGCCCATAGCGAACAAACCCTACTTTCTTCCACGATTACGAGGTTTATTCGAAATGAAAATCCAATCTCGGAAATACAGCATACCACTGTTTTTACTACCCAAGGCTCGAGGCATTTCCGAAAGCGAGATCTCGTACAGGAGTCAGTTGCTATCAGAGAACAATTACGATTCAGATTTGCTAATTCTTCAGGTCAATCATTAGTAAAATTGGAAGAATTAGGTGAGGATGGTCCCCTGGAAATGATGGGACTATAGACAAATTAGAAGAAGAAAGGGATTTTTTGGTAGACGCATGGCATTAGCTAACTTTTATTTCGAACAATTAGAACCAGAATGGATGGTTTTGTGCTTATTACCAGTTCTTCCTCCCGATGAGAACCAATCATTCAGATAGAGGCGGGTAACTATGGTTCGGATATTAATTACCCTCATAGACGGATTATCTATCGGAATAATACTCTTACCGATCTATTATCAACAGTAGATCTACGCAGGGGAATTAGTACGGTGTCATGAGAAATTGGTCCAATATGCCGTGGATACACTTCTTGAACGGGATCCGGACAACCAATGATGGATGGTCATAATAAAGTTACCGTCTTTTTCAGATGTAATTGAAGTCAAAGAGGGGAAGATTTTCGTGAGACTCTGCTTGGTAAACGTGTCGATTATTCGGGACGTTCCGTCATTGTCTTGGGGTCCTTCGCTTTTCATTACATCATGTGGTTACTCGAGAAATAGCATAGAGCTTTTCAAACTTTGTAATTCGTGTCCCTAGCAGTGCGGCAACAGTTGCTTCTACATAGAAGTGCGAAAAGTAAAATTCGGGAAAAGAACCCTTGTAATGGGAAATACTTCACGAAGTTTTGCGGGGGCCATCCCTGTATTATTGAATAGAGCCCCCCCCCTGCACATATTAGGCCTACAGCGTTTCCAACCCTTTTTAGGTGGAGTGTACTCGCTATGGTGTTTACATCCATTAGTTTGTAAGGGCGCAATGCAGACTTTGAGGGGTAAATGGATGTCCTTGGGTACCTTTATCTTTGAACTCAAGCGGAGGCTCGTTACTTATGTTTTCTCATATGAATCCTTGTCTCCCAGCTATTGGAGATCCTATTCCGTACCAACTCAAATTGCTTATCGGACTCTATTTATTAACGTCGGAATCTTCGAGGTATTTGTGCAAATAGTATATCCATATAGATATAGTTGCGAAACTACCAAAATAAAAGGTTGACAATAAAAAAAGACTATAGGTATACGAAAAAGAAAGAACCCTATTTTTCGAGTTTTCCTATGAGGCACTTGAGCTTATCAACAGAAACGAATTAGTTTAGATATCCTTTGTGGCTCCGTGGAGACTAATCAACGTTATTGGCTCAAGAGAAGTCCCATCGAGTTCAATATGAATCTTTGTACTTAGCACCAAAACCGAAAAAATGATATTTATGGGCACTATCTAATAGAAGGATGTACCAAAGAAATCCGTTTTATACCATTCGAACTACTCTTGTCTATTTCCTTTTATCTGGAAATAGCAGAAGCCTACAGGGTTTTGTCGAGCCTACTCTACGCTATCTAACCGACGAAATCAGATTAGGCGATTTCTTGCCCCTGGTATTCGGTCTCCCCAATTCCACTGGTATCATAATTTCGTGTAATTTCGCGTGTAATCAAATTGATATTGAGGAAATGAGTTTTCGAATCACAACTCAGGTCGCCTTGTCGATCCTACTTGCAGAATAAATATACGAGGTACGTGTACGTATGGCAGAACGGGCCATCTGGTCTTTACAATAGTGGAAATGGGAACAGTTTAGGTAAGAAACGACTTATTCGCGTTAATAGATCATTTCGAATGGCATATACAATCACAATCTTGTCTCAGGAAAGCCTTTGGGTTCCAACAGCCACTGCTACATCTATTTCCTTAGTAATTGGATGATCTTTTACAATCCCTCTAAGGGATGGTTAGTCCAGACGCTGACCAACAAAGTTTTATTTTGGATAAACACCAGCATTAGGGAATGTACACGCGGTAGAAAAATTACGTCAATCCATTGAGATATGGTATGCTAAAAGTGAATTTTGAGACAAGAAATGAATCCTAATTTTCGATGACTGATCTTCTAATTCGTATATTCTAATGGTCCTTTTCGGGAGCTAGAAGGAAATGTCATCCAGATACAACCATTAGTAGGTATGAGATGATTAATGTCGATCCCCAAGGCAAATGATTGATTTACCCATTCAAAGCAATTTACTTGAAGCCTTTCTTTGACAGAATATATAATTTCCTTTTATGGCGCCCGCAAGGAGTTGTTGATACTGCTGTACGCACCTCAGATGCTGGATACCTCAACACGTAACTTGTTGAAGTAGTTCCACATATTATTGTACGTAGACAGATTGTGGCACTATCCGAGGTATTTCGTGAGTCCTCAAATGGATTACGGAAAAATTTTTGTCCAAACACATTGGTCCGTGTAATTAGCGACGATATATAGATCGGTCTACTGATGCCTTGCCACTGAAATCAAGATATGGGATTGACTTGTCAATCATTATAACCTTTCGAGCACAACCAATATATAGTCGTGAACACCTTACGTGCAGGATTCCATCTTGCTCGCCATTATTTATGGTCCGAGTCCTACTCATGGCGGACCTGGTCCGAATTTTGAGAAGCTGTAGGTATTATTGCGGTCAATCAAATTGGGAACCAGGAACTCAACTAACATTAAGAACTTTTCATACCGGTGGAGTATTCACAAGGCGTACTGCGACATGTAGAGCTCTTCTAATGGAACAATAAAATTCAATGAGGATTTGGTTCATCCCACACGTACCCGTCATGGCATCCTGCTTTTCTATGTTCTATAGACTTGTATGTAACTATTGCGAGTCGGGATATTCTACTAATTGTATATCCACCAAAGTTTTATTTTAGTTCAAAAAAAATCAATATGTAGAATCAACACGTGATTTGCTGAATTCGTGCTGGAACGTCCACTTTTCATTTTAAAGAGAAGGTCACGAAAACATATTTTTCTGAATCAGGGAGAAATCCTGGAGTACCGTGTCCACCCTGCACTGAATATACATATGGATGTCTCTATTATCAAAAACGAGTCATTTATGATAGTAGCGGGAGGTCCGTGCAGATGAGTATAGTGTCTTTTTCGCTCCACAAGGATCAAGATCAAATGAATGTTTATTCTAATTTTCTGTCGAGAAAGATATATCTCCGACCTATCAATGACTAATGGTCGAATACGACATAAATTTTTGGATACTTCTGGTAACAAAGAGACGAAAAGTTATTGCTATCATAAGACCTGCTCAAACGATGTCTAATGGTCTTGGAATTTCATATATCCTTCTATACCAAGGGAATTCTTATTTCTTGGCGAAAAAGCGAAGAAATATATTTCATCCCATTACCATACAATAGAACGAGAGAAAGAACCAAAAAAAAAAAAATAATACCGGCTTTGTTGGTATTTCGATCGAAATTACCAAAACAGGTAGTTTACGTAGAAATATTATTCTTGCTTATTTTGATGATCCACGCTACAGAGGAATCACTTTCGTGGAATTACTATAGGGAACCGTAGAGGTCAATTCAATCATAAACAAAGAGATTTGATTGGGATCGAGACCAAAAGAATTTATTCCTCAATACCACCCGAAGTAGATCTTTTTTTTTTCATTCTCGAAGAAGTGCAATATCTTACCCGGATCTTCGTCGATAATTGCCGGAACAATATTCATGGAGTAGATACACAACTCTCTTTAATACAATAATCGAGTAGCGGATTAGTCCGATGGAGGAAAAGAAAAAAATATTGAACTAAAATATTTTCCCGGAGATATTTATTTTCCTGGAGAGGCAGATAGATATCCAGGGCACAGCGGCATTTTGGATACACCGGGGGAAACAGAAAAAAATTTTCTAAGGACTCAAAAAAATGGAAAAATTGGATCTATTTCCACCGATCACACCTACCAAGAAAAAGTCTTTGTTTTGGTTCGAACCCGTAGTCCCATATGCATAAGCTGATTGCATAAATTTAGCACACTTTTTCCTCAAGACTCCTGCGGAAATCAGGATATTTCCAAACTAGAGTGTCAATTATATCCTTCCTTGGAAATGGCAAGTCAATTCGAGGAATTTCCTCACACAATTATTCCAATATTCGGACTTGCTTAGTATTGAATTGGGGATCAATCCAAAAGGTCTCCGAAGAGGTTCCCGTTCCCCTTTGTTGAGGTCGAACAAATGATCTGATTCGAGATTTCATAAGAATTGAGTTAGTCAAGTCCACTATTTCTATACCGTAAAAAGATATGATAGGGCAAGTTCAGGATTGATTTCCGATAATGGATTAGAATCGCACAATATCAGCCTTTTTTTTACAAGGCCAGTATTCAATCACTCTTACCCAACATCAAGGTACTATTGGTACTTGTTAATCGAAATAGGAATGCCACTTTGATAATTTTGTCATCATGCCAATTGTTTCGATTGGCCCATTCAATGGTTCAAAATATAACAATATGACAAAAGATCGGATCCCATATCCCAATTGCAGGATTTGCTGGGTCCCTTAGGCACTATTGTACCTAAAATAGCCAAATTTCTATTCATCTTACATTTTAATAACTTATAATCAGATCTTGTTAAAGAAATATTTGCTACTTGACAATTTTCAACGACTTCCAAGTACTTCAAGTACTTAAATACTGTTTAAAATAATGAAAATAGGAGATTTTATAATCCCGATCCATGCAGTAACCATCATGTTTAATCCATTCTTGGAATTGGCCCTTTCTCCATCACGATTATTGGGAAGAGACATCTACAACCATTAGTATTGGACATTTTTTTTGTGAAAATGTAGTCCTATTCAATACGAACCACACCGTAATAAAATCTTCATATCATAATTGTTCATGTTGACTCCTTAGTTATAGAGCGGCTAAGCCCTATTTGGCCACTCCAGGAGCTACTGTTCATGCCATTCATGGAGAAAATCTTTTTACTAAGGAGTACTTAGGTACATTATATTGACAATCGAGATCTGGTGACATAACGCAAGGCTTTCCAAAAGTGGAAACCGAAGCTTAGAGTACGTTCTTATTGATTCATATCGAGTGCACCGTCGAAAGGAAGTTGAAGGTTTGGAACGAAGGTATACCAAATTCTTGAATCCCCTGGTGGATTCTTGATTCAGCGGAGCTAACCATAGTTCAAAGTCCCGTATCTCCCCCCTTGTTTTTTTTTTTTTTTTTGGTTAATAAAATCCAAAAGGTTTATCATCCCAAGGGGGTACAGATCCATAATAGACATATAGAGATTATTGTACGTCAAGTAACATCAAAAGTGTTGGTTCAGAAGATGTCATGTTAATGTTTTTTCAACCTGTGGAATTAATCGGATTGTTGCGAGCGGAACGAGCGGGGCGTGCTTTGGGACTAACGATATCTTATCGGGCAAATCCTATTGGGAATAACGAGGTCTCTGTGAATACTAAAGTTTCATTCCGAATAAGTTTTCCAGAAACCGGCTCGAGTTTTTAGCAAAAGCTCTCTACGTGTCGTATTTGATCTGGTTGAAGGCCTGAAAGAGACCGTGTTCCTGTGGGATTAGTAACCTGTTTTAGTACCGGCCTTCAAAAAATTAGTGGCACCGTTCAGCAAAGACCAGAGCATTTATTTGGCAATCAAAGAAAGAATCTATTCGATTTGGAAATGAGAGATTTTTGTTACACCATAGGAGATTATTTTGTTCTTACGTCCCATTTCCATGAGACAGCATAACAATCTTTCCGCGATTTCATGATTCCTAAGAGCAGATTCTTTTAACTTTAACTCTCTTTTCACTTTTAAACTATCGTGTCTTTTAACTTAACTATCTGGGTCCGAGTTGTTGGTAAAAAAAAAATAAGTATTAAAAGCACATTATTGTTTGTTACCATGTATCAACGGTTAATCCCGGTAGAGAAGGTTCATCGGAAACAACTTATTTTTTCAAATTACCTCGTCTCTTTGGTTAAAAGTTAAAAAGAAAAAAGAAAAACAAAAGTAAGTGTGGGGAAAAATGACAGAAGATATTGGAACTCACTTTGGAAGAGATATTGGAGGCCGGGTTCCTTTTGGTCATGGTACTAAGAAATGGAATCCTAGAATGGCCCCTTAGCTCCTGCAAATCGTAAGGTATTCCTATTAACAAATCTCACTAAACGCTCGTTTTTTATCAGAGCCTGTGATTTTTTTTTGTATGCGCAAGTAGGGACAAAACTTCTTAATTGTTGGTACCAAAAATAAAGCAGATCGGATTCAGTAGCATCAGCTGCAATAGGGCCCGGTGTCATATTTTTATAACAAAGGGGCTCGGTGGTATGTAAAGCCTTGGTCTAACTAGAACGGACTTCAAAAGTTCAGGATTTAGAGCATAACAAGATGTGGAACTCAACCGTCTTCCAAAAGAAGAATGCCGCAATGTGAAGAGAAAATTATCTGCCTTGCAACCATATCTCGGCGGTATCAAATATATGACGGGATTGCTTATATTGTGATCATCGTATCAGCAAGAAGAATATATTGCTCCTCGAGAATGGTGTATTTTAGGATCGACGATTTGTTTCTCCGATACAAATTGTGACCCCGATCTCGCAGATATTCGATCCCAGCCAATTATGACTCTATAGCTTAATCCGATTGGTTCTGAACAATTAGTAACCCGCAATTTGTGAGGGCCGTGGAGCTATAAGTAAATCGTTTGATTATTGATTAAGAATAATTAGTTAATTATTTTGGATTTTATAGATTTATTGGATCGGTTACTATTCGTGAATAAAAAAAGAAAAACACAATGGAAATGTGGGCCATATTGATAATATGTTATGATGTCTGTGATTTCTTGGTATCCTATGTATTTCTTGATATCCTAAATATCCGATTGATGAATACAATTATGATTCAAGTTGGTGAGTTGAGAAATATATGGTTGCATCAAAATAATTTCGTTTTGAAGTTCAATTTTGTTAGAGGACCATATGAATGTTATACCATGTTCATTAAAACACTCAAGGGGTTATACGATGATAGCGGGGTAGAAGTAGCCAACATTTTTCTATTGGCAATGGAGGTTTCAAGTCCATGCCAAGTACTTATCACTTCTTGGGTAGTAATTGCTATCTTATTAGTTCTGTGATCCTAGCTGTTCGGACTCCACACCATTCGCGACCGGCGTCAGAATTTCTTCGAATATTCCTTGAATTTTATTCGAGACTTGAGCAAAACCCAATTGGAGAAGAATATGGTCCTTGGGTTCCCTTTTTGAACTATGTTCCTATTTATTTTTGTTTCTAACTGGTCAGGCGTCTTTTAACCTTGGAAAATTATACGTTACCTCATGGGGAGTTAGCTGCGCCCCCGAATGATATAAATACTACTGTTGCTTTAGCTTTACTCACGTCAGTCGCATATTTTATGCGGGTCTTAGCAAAAAAAAGGATTGGTTAATTTTGGGAAAACATTCAACCAACTCGCATTACTTTTACCAATTAACTCCTAGAGATTTCCACAACCCTTATCTCTTAGTTTTCGACTTCGGAATATTTGGCTGATGAATTAGTGAGTGTGTCTTGTCCTTGTTTCTTGTAGTCCTTCATATTCCTATACCTGTCATGTTTCTTGGATTTTTACAAGTGGTATTCAAGCTCTATTTTTGCAAACGATAGCTGCGGCTTATATAGGTAATCCATGGAGGGTCATCATTGACTACTTTCAAATAGTCTTTTTGATATTATTTATTATTTAGTAGTTTATCCCAATTCTGCATGTTAAGATAATCCAATTGGTTGGGGAACATATCCGTTTACGATATGACTTAAGTTTTGGAGAAAAGATGGACGGTATTACGAATTGTAAAAAAAAAAAGGAAAAGAAGGGTTGGGGAGGTTATACTAGATGTATGTAATGCTATAAGCTCGGACCCCGTTTGTTCTAGGATGATTCTAGAATCCGTTTAATCTAAAAAAAAATGCGGGTTGTTTTAGCGTTTTTACTTTATGAAAACAAATATATATGTCATATAGAATGACATTAGATATTCATTCGTTTATAAGGTATCGCTATCATCCCTATAATAAACATCACTATATACATATTACAATGCTATTACTTAATTACATACTTTACTATTACTATATTACATCTATTATATTTTAGAATCATAACTTCTACTCTGTAAATCATAATATAATCCTAATAAACATAATATAATCCTATAATAATAATATCCTATAATCCTAATATAATGAATTAATAATAAAATAAATAAATACATATTAAGTAAATAAATAAGGAATTAAAATACGTTATTGTTAACATGAATATTAGTTTACTAGTTATAGCTAATATTAATATTCATATGTAAATATCTAAGTACAATAAGTATTAGTTAATTAATCATTTATAATTCTATTATCGGATAATTATTGGTATACTTATTACTTATATTATATTGGTACTACTACTACTTTTATATTACTACAAATGATATATTGATTTATTGTATTGGTAATTATTTTATTGGTATTACTTTGATTGTATTGATTGCAGCTCACACTGCATTTTAGTAACTCCATTTAGACGGATAGTCAATATCAGTCCTTCGATATTTGTCGGTGATTGGGAAGTGAATCGAACAAAGAGATGATTACAACTCAAGAATGGTGTAGTCAGAACGAAGAATTAAAGACAAGAGTGGTTCGAAACAAAGAAAGTACAATAGGTTGAGAAAACTGTATGCATATGATTTACAAACCAAAAAACTCCATTAGGTAAAAACGAGATAGTTGTGATGTTACTGCTACGTAATTTAGGAATATTATCATTTTCAATTCGGAGGGTTTTTGTTACTTCGGACCGCTGGATCTAATGAAAAACTGAGGAGTAATCATTGTTGAGGGTCTGATCATTAACCCATTCTTTTTTTTTGTGCGAGGAATTACCATGAATCCAATGATTTCTGCGTTCCTTATGTGCTGGAGTGGCCGGGGGCTTGTCTATTGGACCGTGGAGTGGTCAGAGGCTGCTGAGCCAAGTGTAGAAGGTGATTGGCGAAGACAAACAGAAGCAGAGGGGAAAATACGAGTCCTTTATTGCTTAGTCTAGATTTATGGAAGCTTTACCAATTTACGGACTGGTCGTGGGAGTTCGAAGCCTTTTATTGGAGAATCCTTGTTAATCCTAGAAATAAATAGAAAAAAGTTACCTTACATACTTTTTTTTATTTTATTAACTTTAACTTGTAAAAATTGAATTGCCCTTTGCTTTTCGAATTAATTTACACTTACTTTGATAAGTATTATTTGGTGCGACGTACGCCAGGAAGGTGTCTGATGGTTTGAGGATGAGGCAATTCCAGATTCTGCTTGCTTATTCCTTTCTGTCTTAGCTTAGTACAATAGAAAACTTTTTTACTTTCAGTGTTCCGAAGAGTTCCACAAACGAAATATATCAATTGATATGAGATATAAGACCCTAAGTAAAAGTATTTATTGGAAACTTCTTGGAGAAACTTCAAAAAATAAGAAATTTTCAAACAAATGATTTAATCATGCCCTTAAATAAGTGGAACATGAAATTAAAAAAAGAATCGATCAAAAAAAAAAGGCCGAGTGAAGTGATACAAAAAGAAACTCTGTTCTTTGTAGTCCTATCCATAAGAGAGGGGAGCATAGGAAAAATGGTAATCGATCTTTCGTTTCATGGGGTCACTGCCATCCGCCGGGAATTGTTTCGGGTTTTAAATACCGATTATTTTAGCAACAAATCAAATAAATCTAGTGTAGTCGTGGTGTATTGATTTATGTTTGGGAAAGGGACGGGGTGTGCGAGTTGTGTATTCCAAGAATAAGTTGGAATCCAATTTCCAGCTGCACTTTATTTATGGTATTTATAGGAGAAATAGGAAAAAGGTGCCACGATCTCGACGAATTACTTCTGAATAACTTAAGAAATCATTGTAAGAACCATAGCATTTCGTGAACCTTATTGGTAAATCCACCTTTGTATTCTCTATCAACAATAAGGTGAGACCATAACATGGTTAAAGCTAATTTTTAAAGTCCAGGTAAAACATGGTACTCTGTCTACCACTTCTACCACGACGTTAGTAACGAAAGGTTAAAAAAAATAGTATCGGTAATTTATTGGATTTGATATAGAACACTCATATCGATTTAAAAGAATTTTAACATTTACTAGAAAAAATGAGCACTTGCTTGTATTAAGCCGAAATGACGACCTGTGTATAAAAAAGAGGATTTTTGGGACTGAAGAACAAATAAAAAATATAATTATGATGATTCATTTTAAAAAAAATTTAAAATGAAAATAGATTCTAAAAATTTAAATGTAAATAAAATACAAAACCAAATTATGAAATAAAATACAAATAAAAACAACTTTGCTGACAATCTAGATTTTGTCTGGTCTAGTCGGGAAGAGTCCTCTGATAATTTCGGCTGTATCAGTTTGACATCTTGAATACAAACAGAGAAAAGAGAGGGTAGGCTCATTACATTAAAAAGATATGGGCAAAATTTTTTTACCCATACATAAATAAAATAAATAATTGAGAGTGAGAGCCAAAATGAATCGAAAGATTCCTGTTTGGTTTCGGGAAGAGATCATGGAAGTTTTGAAATTAATGGTAAGATAATCTACTCATAAATGATGTATAGTAATCGAAAAACAGAGGATTTTGAACTATTCGAAATCGGAAGAAGAATTACGGAAAGGGCCATTGAGCAGCTCGAAAGAGCCCGGCTCGCTTACGTTTAAAGTGGAAATGGAAGCAGATGAGTACGAATGAATGGATACTCTGAAATAGAACGAGAAAAAACAAAATTTGATTAATGCCACTAGTATAGTTTGGAACAATTAGAAAATTACCAAAAAATTGAAACCCTTCAGTTTGAACAACAAAGAGCGATTATCAGGTCGAACAACGAGTTTTTCAAACAAGGCCTTACAGAGTCTAGGAACTCTGATAGTTGTGAATAGCGAGTTTACATTTCCGTAACGATCCGTGCTAATATTGGCATTCTCGGGGACATGCAAGAAATAACTGATTAGCCCTTCTTTTTTTATTTTATAGTTAGGGCTATTTTTTCTTTTCTTCCTAAAACAGAATAAAAGAAAAACATAATGGTAACCTTCGAGCCGACGAAATTAGTAATATTATTCGTGAGCGTAGTGAACAAATAGTAGAGAAATAAATAAAGATTGTGAATACGGTACCGTACTTCAAGTAGGCGACGGAAGTTGCTCGTGTTCTGGTCTTGATGAAGTAATGGCAGGTGAATTAGTAGAGTTTCAAGAGGGGTACAATAGTGCAATTGCTTGGAATTTGGCATCAATAATGTGGCGTGTGATGATGGTGAGGGTTTGATGATACAAGAGGGACGTTCTGTTAAAACAAAGGACGACTTGACAGATACCTGGACGAGTGAGGGTTATTGGTTAGTGGTATAAAGGCTCTGTAACCTATGGAGGGGCGGGTTGAAATGTCACTTCTGAATCTCGGTTAATGAAATCTCCTGCCCCAGTCTTATTTCTAGCCGTTCTGTTATGAGCCTCTTCAAACGGTGTGCTTATTGCCATGATTCCCGATGATCTATAAGACGCGGTCAGCGAGAATAATTATTGGGGACAGGGGACAGACCCGGCCAAAACACAGCCCGTAGCCACAGATACGATTCTCAATCAAAAAGGTCAACAGGTAAAATGTGTTTATGTAGCGATTGTAAAAAAGACTTTCTGTGGCTCAGGTAGTTGATATTTCGGGAGAAAGGGGGGGAGAATATACATTGTGGTAGCCGAAACGGAGCGATTCACTGCTACATTACAATACCTCGACTCCTTATACGGGAGCGGCTCTGGCTGAGTTTTATGTAGCGTGGGACAAAATACTTTTATAATTTATGATGATTCTCAAACAAGGCACAAGCTATCGACAAAATGTTTTCTAGTAGAAGAACTCCGGTCGTGAAGATTATCCAGGAGAGGTTTTTTATTTGCATCCCGACTTTTGGAAAGAGCCGCTAAATCAAATTTAGTTTAGGTGAAGGAAGTCGACCGCTTTACCGAAGTGAGACTCAAACGGAGACGTTTCAGCTTATATTCCTACTAATGTAATTTCCATTACAGATGGGACATAATATTCTTTCTGCCGATCTATTCAAATGCTGGAAGCCGACCTGCTAGAATGTGGGGTATTCCGTTTTAAGTAGGATCCGCAGCTCAAATTAAAGCCATGACACAAGTAGACTGGCAAATCAAAAATGGGAAACTAGCGCAATTCACAGAGTTAGACGCCCTGTTGGCACAATTCGCTTATGATCTCGTAAAGCTACTCAGAATCAATTGGCAAGGGTTCAAACGATTAGCGAGTGCTTAAACACTCCCAATCAGACCCGCTCGCAGTAGGGAAGGAAGCACAGGTAGCTACTATTTATACCGGAGCGAAGGATTATCTTGATACGCTAGAAAATTGGACAGGTAAAGAAATTCGCAGTCATGTAGTAGCTACTTCAAAAACAATAAACCTAAATTCCAAGAAAATATATCTTCTACCAAGGACATTCACCGAGGAAGAGATCAGAATTTCTTTGACAGGAAGCTATGCAAGAACGATCGACACTGTTTTTACTTCAGGAACAAACATAAATTTTTTATTTTATTTCTATTCTTGGAATTATTTCTTCAGATACAAGAGTTAATCATTGAGAATAGTTCTGATGATCGATGATTTTCACAAAGGTTTTCTTGGTATAGCCCTTTTTAAAAATAGATGGAAATAAATTTCGCCAATAGGATTGAACATATAACAAAGGTTTAGAAGACCTCTGTCCTATCAATTAGACAATGGACGCTTTTCATTCCGATTTGATTTTTTGGTATTAATTACTTCTTTTGTTCGGAAATAAAAATAAAATACACGGAAACTATTTTAGGGAATAAAAAGAATGCTATCGAAATTGATGGTGAATGTATGTATAACATAATAAATGTATAATACATAATAGACATTTAGAGATAAGAAATATAGAGCGGAGGTAGCGGAATCGAACCAGCCATCGTTAGCTGGAAGGCTAGGGGTGATAGTCGACGTTGCTTGATATTTAAAGGTCTATAATTCAAAACCGAACGGAAATTTTGATTTCATTCGGCTACGTTATGGAAGATTGATGTATCCTAGAGAAAATTAGACCATAAACATCTATGTCAGCCTTTCGTCTGAATGTATCCAAAATACTCGTCGTACTAGATGATCCCTCTAGGAGAGGGAGATACAAATCCGTATAGTCTAGTACTTCTTCCCATTTCAGATCGAAGGATTCCCGAGGAAAAAAGAATTTGGTTTCCACCGAGCGAAACAAATATGCTGATTGGGGTCTAGTAAACACAAACCACCCTTGTCTAGCTGGTTGGCTTCAAATTCCTTTTACAACACCAAATTGAAGATCTAGTACGATTGGAAATAAACTTTTGTTCTTCATCCATAGTCCTATTAACTCATTCACGCTTGGAAGAAATGATCCAATTCAACAAAAAATTTGTTTCACGACTCAATACCTAATCCAATTTTCTATTCAATTTCGAAAATAGAATTCTAATTGGACTTTGGATTTACAAATCTGTTTGAGGAATGTAGTTCTTCCTCAAATATGCTATTGAGAGGTAAAGGATCAAACCCTGTTAAGAAATAAAGTTTTTGATCGGAGTAGGCAAAAACCGAGGAGCCCCTTAAATTTTTAAGTGTGTAATAGAACGAATCACACTTTTACCACTCTAAACTATACCCGCCGCTAATATTATCATATGTATATGACTGGACTATTTGGCGAAAAATTGGAGAGACGCAATCAGATAGCATTTCAAATTATACGTTGACACATAATTAGTCCGCAGCCAGGGGACTTAAAGGCGAAGAGCACAAAGCTGTTCTAAATAACATATATAAATTAAAAACAGTATAAAGTTAGACTTAAACTTTTCCTTTGTGGATTGCTGGCATCTCGGTCTGTATGAAGGGGTCATTGATGCTGGACAAAAAAAGATGGTACTGGCCCGGCCAGTACTTAACTAGGACCAGGGCCGGGAGATAACCTTTCGTACACAATTAAAGAAGTAAGGTTTCTTTTATTGGAGAGGATACCTGTTTCGAATCTTATCTAAATGGATTCTGATCACAATTCGTTCTTGACTTACTCTTAACTTACTAAATGAAAACTAAATTTAAATACATAAAAACTAAAATTAAATACGTAAATTAACTTAATAGTAAATTAACTTAATAGTAAATTAACTTAATTATAAATTAATAATTTAATTAAGTACTTAAAATATACTTAAAATATAATTATATAATGACTAATTATATAATACTATATAAGATAATAGTACTAATATTTACATAATTATTATAATATTTAAATTATAATATTTCAAGAAATTTTTTATACATAAAAAAAAACCTTAATTTGTTTTTCTGGACTTGACATTGAAAATAAAACTTGCAATTCCTTTAACCTTTAAATTTAGATAGAATTATAATAATTAAATTTTTATTATTTTAAAATTTTTATTATCACTTTTTATTTTTTTAAATTTCATCTGGTAATGATCTATTTTACATTAGTAATGAAATCTATCCATAGTTAGAAATTTTAATAGAATGGTTCCTATTTCTAATGGATAATGTTATATATATAATGTTAATATTCTTTCTAAATGTTAATATCTTTCTTATAAAATGTTTAATATCTTTTTAATATCTTTTTAAATAAAAATGTTTAATATCTGCATAATAACATATTCTATTAATGTCTTGTCTTAAAACTAATAATGAATATCTTACAAAAGAAAAAATTTTTTTTTTATTATTTGCTTTGTTTATTAATTTTCAATTTTCATTGAAAATAGTTAATTGCCAAGTTCATTGAAATTTATTGAAATTTCAATTTTATTTAAATGGGAGAGATGGCTGAGTGGACTAAAGCGGCGGATTGCTACTCCGCTGTACGAGTTATCGTACCGAGGGTTCGAATCCCTCTCTTCCGCCAGCTCTTATTACTGATACTTCGCTTCGAAGGAATTTCGAGTCCTTTATGTTTGTATAGGTAAAGGAATATGGAATAGAAAATAATAAGAAAAAAATAGAAAAAAAAAACAAAGAAAACTCAAAAATTTTTTTATTCCTCACTTCCCAGGGATTACGTCCCGGATCATAGAAGAATCGAGATGAAGAGAGAACAAAGAATATCACTCCGGTGTAAACAAAGAGGTTGAGAGTAAGCATTACACAATCTTCCAAGATTAGATCATTTTGAAAAAGGGAATAGAATTCACATATTTTTTCTGTTTTCATTCACATATACTATTTTGTTGATTTGCATCATACCCCCCAAAATTAAGTTTTTTGATTTGAAAATGAAAAAAGAAAGTCACTTTTACGAATTCTTGGTAAGAAGATTTGATTCCTTCCTCACAAAAATTTTCTTGTAATATCGACAATTAGGTATTGTAGGGGACCTTAGAACTAATAAATCCTTTACTCACCGGAAGGTCAGATACGAGGTAAATAAAATGATCAAAATTCATCCTCCGCGGTGTACTCAATATACAAGGAATTTTCCATTTGATTCGAGGTTTATAATCTAGGTAAGACTTAGACGACTTATCCATTTTTATAATTTTTTGGTCGAATAAATCATGAATGGATGGATTGCAAAGTATTAAGAATTGTATCGAAAAAGTACAGCAGCTTGCCACAACAAGGCTCAAGAGAAAAAAAGAGGACCGGTATGACAGGGAATAACATCTACGATTGTATTGAAACGGCATAAGCTTCAGGCAATTTGGCAAAGAAAAAACGATCGAATAACGGACAGAATTAGACAGAACAGATTAAGCCTAAAGTATAAACATAAACAAACATGTCGTTCTTGAGATAGATAATTTTATTTTTGGATTGAGTTATTTGTTAAGGGGGAAAAAATGAAAAAGGCAAGTCAAAAATCCTTCTTTTGTTTTTGACTCTCCCAAAGCAAATAATCATTCCTTCCATTTCAAATGAGACTACAAGGAATTCTACTTTTCATAATATATTAATTGAATTCTATATGAATGATCAATTAATTTTTGATTTATATTATCACATGTGTTGAATCCTAGAACAAACAAAAATATCCCCATATGTTTTTATATGTATTATGTATTTTTTTTTTTGGTGGGGGGGGGGGGGGGGGTTGGAGGATGACGAATAACTAATACTATAATAGTCTTGACTAGGCCAAAACAGGAAAAAGGGGCGTGGCCAAGCGGTAAGGCAGCGGGGTTTTGGGGCCCGTTTATCGGAGGTTCGAAGCCTTCAGTCCCAGGATCGTTCCATCAGGAAACAAAGTTGGTTATAACATTTATTCCCACATAAAACGGAAATCTTAAAGGACAACATTTCTTTTGTCTGAATTTTAGATGGATTCTTAGAATGGAGCTTAGAAGCCATTGATCTTCTTTGTTACAAAGAAAAACCATTGATAATTCAATTGAACCTGGTTAAAATTTATGTCTCCTTAGGGAATGAAATTCTGCTAAAAATTTTAGTACTCATGTGATTGCGTCTTCAATTTGGTGGTGATTGAATTAGGTGGCTCCCGGGTTTTTTGTTTAGTCATGGGACTAGAAAACTAGTTCAGTCATGAGCTGAAGTCGGGAGATTTTTTAAACCATTTTTTATGAACTCTTGGGTGGTACTCGAAAGAAATATGATAAATTCAATAGTATCTAGAAAATTACGCCTTTGTTTTTTGGTCATTGGAACAGTATTTGACGAATAATTGTTTTTTTTCCGGGGAATTGGAAATAATTAAATTAAAGGATTGAGGGTTTATGTTTTTTTGTTCTAGAAAAATAGATTCTGCGTATTTCATGATTGATCGTCCCGAACAATCGTTGGAGATGTAAAGTAAATAAGTCTTAAGCACGCATCTTTCTTTAGAAAGACCGTTTCATCTATGATAGAATATCGAGTAAAGAAATGGATCCCTGCTGAGCTTTCTCCGGATAAATACAATACTTATCTATCCATAGTATAAAGTTTAGCCTATATTAGTTTCCCGTTGTTCTCCATCGAGCCAATGGAATTCATGTTAATATTAAATCAATTCCTTGCGGTTTGAAATTAAATTGAATGCTAAATTAGAGGAAAGTTATGGTAAAACTCGTTTGAAACGATGTGGTAGAAAGAACGGCGACTTGAAGGCATGAGCCACTGTGGATTTTTACATCCACCAGTTTCTATAGAAATGAAGAGCTTTGGCTCGACATAGTTTGTTGTTCCATTAGGAATCTAATTTTTCTTAGGTGTGTACCTGATGGGGAGCTCGGCGGGAAAGGATGAGTCTTTATCAGGGAAGGAATCTAGGGTTAGTGCCAATCAATCAATAGTTAGACCAACTTTGTAAGGATTATCCTAAAATATAAATAATCGGAATGATAAAACTTTTCGATCAAAAAAAAGTGTATCACAGAGGAATCCAATTCTTCGTATTCATTTCTCTAGGATAATCTATTCTATAGAAAGAAATAAAAAAAACAAAAGGTATGTGCTGCCCTTTGGAAAGGAGTAAAGAGCACCGAAGTAATGTCTAAACCCAATGATTTACAAAGCAAAGATAAAGGATTCGAAACAAGGAAACACTTATTTTCAATTGTCTCAAAAATTGGATCAGAATCAGGAAATGAAAATAGAATTCGAGATGAGACAAACAACGAGGTTAGGAGACGGCTCAATAAATTGTATAAGGATTTCCATTCGAATTCTGTCAGAATTACCCAATTGAGTTATGAGTACGAATGAAATTCTTTTTTTTTTGTTTTTTAGGAGAAAGAACAAGAACAAAAATAATAATAATGCTTCTTAGACTATGATTGAGTCATTATTTTGGTTTACATTTGAGATTATATACAGGAAGATATACCGAAATTAAAAATAATTTTTTCTCGAGCTCGAGCCGAGAGGGAGGAAAAACCTACTATAGTTTCTGGGGGCGGGTTGCCGCCGCAGATGTCCATCATCCCAATGGACACTATCGAATTCGTTGCAGATTGAGTCGCATTTTACCCGGAAGAGAAGGAAGGATTTTCGCAAAAAGTGGTTTTTATGTCCGAAACGAATCAAACGTATTTTCAACGTTCCCGCTATTCTATATTTCCTTGAAAAGGGCGCTAAACCTACAGGAAGGTATGATATTTTAAGTAAGGCAGAATTTTTTAAAGAAAAAACTTCGAGTTCATTAAAAGAAAAAACAAAACAAAATTAATAAAAACAGGGGGGAGATGATAATATAAAATCTAGCTTTGTATAATTTTTACTTACAATTTTTTACCATAAAATTTTTCTTTTCTTGCTTATTCATACTTAAATTTACTTTTATTGTTATAGGAATCACCAACAAAAGGATTAATATTGTTTTGTAACCTCGATTGATGTGAATAAAACCGAGATTTTTCTTTATTTTTCCTTATTTTTTTCCATCAAAAAATTTTTATTTATGTTGTGCCAACCCACTACAAATCCTTATTTATTACTGATTTGTTATTTGTTTTCTGCAACATTGCATTCATATTGAACAATGGGGTTCGAACAAATATAATTGATTATAGATAAATAATTCTTTATCCAGACCCCATATTGGGTTTCACTTCACTTTACTCAAATAAGGGTTTTTGGCATTGTTGGGTTTACTGTCATATAAGACGAGATTTTGGAATTTAAACTTAACAAAAATAAAAAAAAATTGATAAAAAAACTGGGGGTCTGTAACATTTGAGCACTTTAGGATCTGTGTTTTTTAATATGATCTGTACATTTTTTATTATTTTTACCTTTTTTATTTTATTTGTATAATGATCATAAAATATTTTTTATTTATTATTAGTTCAATGTTGTGATGGGGCGCGTGCGTGCAATTATGTATTTTTCATTTTGATCGTATCTACATATCCCTATATTTCTTTTATTTTATTCGGGTTGCAACTCACGGTAGAGTACTCGGATTTTTAAGTGCGACTATGCATCTTTAACATTTTGGATGCAGCAAAAATTGTCCGACTATTGGTAGCGTCTATAAGACCACGACTGATCCTCAAAGTAATGAATGGAAAAAGTATAGCATAGATGTCTATAAAAATAAAAATAAATTTTCTTATTATTAACAAATTACAAAATTAAAATGGAACGTGGAAATTTTATTTAGTTTATCTTACGGCTCGCTACAAAAATAAAAAATTTTTGAAGGGAAAGGAAGGGGACCACAAACAAATTCACATTTACAGTGGGGGTCTAGTGAATAAATGGATAGAGCCTATGGTCCAATTTGGTAAAACAAAAAGCAACGAGCTTATGTTCTTAATTGGAATTGAACGATTACACGATCTAATAGACGTTAAAAATAGATTAGTGCCTGATACGGGAAAGGGTGAGTTGAGTTCTCCTGTGGGGGAGACCATTGATTTTTTCCTTTTTTTTTTTTTTAATGAATCCTAACTATTCTTTATATGGATAGAAAGGATGTGTTAGAAGAAACAGTATACTGATAAAAGAGAATAAATCCAAAGTCAAAAGAGCATCGGGTTGCAAAAATAAAGGGTTTGTATCCTCTTTAATTATAACGAAGATTAAAACAACGGAAGATAAACCAATTCGCTAGAAAAAGAGAATAAAAGATCTAGTGTGGAATCCTGTTTCCTTTTCGGGGGATATTTTAAATTGTTTTTTTATGTTTTTTTTTTTTTTTACTATTGTATTCTAATATACATAATAGATACAAAATACGGTTTGACATATGCACTATGTATCATTTGATAACCCAATAAATGCTCCTACCCCGGCTCAAGTGAGAAATGTAAATGGACGAATTACAAGGAATTTAGAAAAAAGATAGATCTCGGCAACAATACTTTCGATATCCACTTCTTTTCAGGGAGTATATTTACGTATTTGCTTCATGATCAGGGTTTAAAATAGTTCAATTTTTTATGAACCGTTAATTTTGGGGTTATGGCAATATAAATTTGAGTCAGTAATGTGAACAGCTAATTATCGAATGTATCAACAAAATATTTTGATTTATTGGTAATGATGTTACCAAAATCATTCGTTGGCACAACCAATTATTTTTTATTCCCATTTTTTTTCTAGATGATACAGACGGTTTTGCCGTTCATTGTGGAAATTCCATTCTGTTGCAATTAGTATCTTCCCTGTCTTGGAAGAAAAAAAAATACCAAAATCTCATAATTTACATCTTTCATTCAATATGCCTTTTTTAGAGGATAAATTATGGCATAATTTAAATTATCGTCAGATATCACCATTATAATCCCCATACATATGGGAAATCCTGGTCCAATCCTTCACTCCTGGATCCAGGATGTTCACTCTTTGCATTTATTGCGTTTCTTATCTACGAAAATTATAATTGGAATAGTCTATTTACTCCGAAGAAATCTATTTATGTTTTTTTCAAACAAGAAAATAAAAACTATTTTGGTATATAAATGTTTATGTATATGTAATGCTGGAATTTGTATTAGTTTTTCTTCGTAAACCAATTTTTAGTACGATTAACATCATTTGGAGCTTTCTTGAACGAACCATTTTTAGGAACATAGAAAATCTTGTAGTGTGCCGAAATTTTTCCGAGACTTTATGGGTTTCAAGGATCCTTCCATGCACTAGGTTCGATATCAAGGAAAAAGCGATCTGGGTTCAAGGGGAACTCATTTTCGGATGAAGAAATGGAAATGCCACTTGTAAATTTCTGGCATATTATTTAATTTTGGTCTCAACGTACAGGATCATATAACCCATTATCAAACTATTCTCTTCTATTTTCTGGGTTATCTTTCCAGGGTACTATAAATCTTCGGCGGTAATGAATCAAAATGCTAGAGAATTCATTTTTAATGGATATTCTTACTAGAATTGTACCCATAGTCCAATTATTCTCTTGTTCGATCATGTCTAAAGCTAACATTTTTGTACCGTATCAGGGCATCCTATAGTAGCCGATGTTGGACGATTATCAGCTTGTGAGATTAGTAATCGATTGGCGGATATGAGAAATCTTCTCATATCATGTGGAATCCTCAAAAAACAGGTTTGTATCGACATGAAGTTTTAAATACTTCGACTTTCGTGTGCCTAGAACTTTGGCCCGTAAACATAAAAGTACAGTAGCAGTTTTTTGCAAGATTAAGTTAGGGAGTATTAGAAGAATTCTTTACGAAGAAGAAAAGTTATTTCTTGGATCTTCCCAAATAACTTCTTTTATTTACAGGATCATATAAGAACGTATTGGGTATTTGGATATTATCGTAATCCCCCCCCCCCCCCCAATACCTGGTAAATAATTATAATAAAATAGGCCTAAAACAGATACAATAGAAATAGACGATATAATAGAAATGATCTACAGATAGGAGGAGATCAAAGAGAAAAAGATTCCGAATTTCATTCTGAAATTGCCTCATGTGAGTAGTGTAGTGTGAATCAACTGAGTGAGTCAAAATCTTTTTTAACTTCTTCTTTTTTCTCGGGTGTTTTTTATATGTATACTAGGAAAGTCGTGTGCAATGATATCAAATGCACGCGCGGTTTGGGAGGTGATTTTTTCCCTCTATTGTAACAAGGAAAAATATCTACTCCATCGACTGTCGTTCCGGGTTCGAGTACCGGGCAACCCTACGGAAAATGAAAAGAATCGTTCTTTTCTATTTTAATTCACTTCATTACAAATTTATTCATTCCTTACCAAATTTTTTTGTATTTAGTCTAGATATTTGGGTATTTAGCCCGGTAGAAGATAAGATAGTATCTGTACGTTCTGTTGAGATTGGTTGACCTTGACCTAAAGGTCCTTGCTATATGTTAAATAACAAGTCTTCTATTAGCTATCTCATTTCTAGTTATAGTTAATACGTGGTGCTTGGAAGTCCTAAAAATTGAAATAAACCAAGATTTACCATGATGCAAATTTTAGAGAGACGCGAAAGTACAAGCCTATGGGTCGTTCTGCAACGGGCTAAACCAGCACTGAAAAACCGTCACTTTACATGGGTGGTTCGGTGTTTTGCTGATCCCTCCCTTATTGACCGCAAATTCGTATTTATTATCGCCCTTCATTGCTGCATCCTCCAGTAGATATTGTGGTATTCGTGAACATCCGTTTGGTTCTCACTTTATGGAAATCTATCTCTGGTGCTATTATTCTACTCTGCAGAGCTTAGGTTTACATTTTACCAATGGGAAGAAGATCTGTGATGAGTGGTTATACAAGGTGGTCCTATGAGCTAATTGTTCGACACTTCTTACGTGGGTGTAGCTTGTTACGGGTTCTGAGTGGGAACTTCGTTTCCGTCGGGTATCGTCCTTGGATTGCTGTGAATTTCAGGCTCCTGTTGCAGTGCTACTGCTGTTTCTTGATATACCATATGGTCCAAGAGTTTCTATGAGGTATGCCTTTAGGAATATCGGGTACTTTCAACGTCATGTGATTGATATTCCAGGCAGAACCAACATCCTTATGCATCCATTCACATGGAGGTGTAGCTGGTGTATCTGCGGCTCCCTATTCAGTGCTAGCATGGTTCCTGGTAACTATAGTTTGATCAGGGAAAACCACGGAAACACGAATATGCTAACGCAGGTTACAGATTCGGTCAGCGGAAGAGACTTATAATATAGTAAGTGATCATGGTTATTTTGGACCAGATTGATCTCCAATATGCTCGGTTCAACAACTCTCGTCTCTTTACATCTTCTTTCGTTGGCTGCTTGGACTGTAATTGGTATCGGGTTCACTGCTCTTAGGTATTAGCCACCATGGCTCTTCAACTAAATGGTTTCAATTTCAAACAATCCGTAGGTTGACAGTACAGGGATCGTGTCTATTAAACACTTGGGCTGCCTATCATCACGTGCTAACCTTGTGTATGGAAGTAATGCATGAACGTAATGCACAACTTCCATCTAGACCTAGATGCTGTCGAAGTTTCATCTACCAATGGATAAATTTTTTGTTTAGGTCATACGAATCGGAAACAAAGTAGCAATACCCCCACGTCTTGCTTTAGAAGACATGGGGTATTGCTACCTGGGTTTGATACTTTATTTTTTTTCACAAAAAAATATTTTTCAATGTCAATTTTTTTATATTTAATTAGATTTTATTATTTTTTATATTTAATATTAAAATGTTTTATTTATTTGTTTTATTATTTAATATGTAAAAGGTTTTATTTAATAGTAAAATTGAACTTAAATTAACTAAAGACGAGATTTAGTATCGTTTCTTGCATGGTCTCGCAAAAGTAAAAGTAAGGCGCGAATTTCTACCAATTTGCTGTGACCTACCATACGAGATGTTATATAAATAGGTAACTGTTCCTTTCCATTATGATAGCGATTGTATGGCAATCATTGTGGGTTAAATGGTAGATGCACGAGCCAAGTACTATATTTCTTTCTCCTCCCTCATGTGGAGTTTTCCCTTTTTCCGATACATGGTTAGCTACAAAAGGTTTTTTTTTAGCGAAAGTGTCATGGCACAGTGTATTACTCCTTTGTTTGAAATTTTTTATTTAAAGATTGGCATTCTAGGTCCAATATCTCGATCTAAGTTAAGTATGCGAGGTAGACGAAAATACCAATAATGATGAATGGAAAAAAGATTAAAATCCTTTAGCTAGAAAGGGGGGCGGATGTAGCCAAGTGGATCAAGGCAGGGATTGTGAATTCCACCATGCGCGGGTTCAATGACCGTCGGTAGCCATCACATTTTTCAAATCAAAAAACTTCTATTCAATATTCAGATTTACGGCGACGAGAATAAATACTATCACTATTTTTTTTCCGGTGCCTATATTCTTCAAGCGCAGGAAACCCAAAGGGGTTGTGGGTTTTTTTTTTCTACCCGATTGGGGCTCTCCCCTCACGCCCCCATGGGGATGGTCTACCAGGGCATAACTACTCTCTTAATACAGGACGATGCACTATGGCCAACAATTCCAAGATCGGCTCTACCAAAACTTTTTGGGTGTCAACCAACATTACCACTTGTCCGACTGTTGCCTAGCAGTTTTTGGATATCAAACGGACCTCCCCAGCTGGTAATCTTAATGTGGCCGATTACCCTCTTTGCAATCAGTTTTTTCGCTACAGAACCTGCTGCCTCTAGTAATTGTTCCACCCTTTCAAAGTGTGATTTCTATGTAGTATGGCCGTGCCTAAGGCATATTTTGGTTGAACTTAGATTCTTCTTTTTATCAATAAAAACCCCTTCCCAAAGTGTACCAGCTTCTTCCAAAGCATACGGCTTCTGATGGATAATGATGAGATCTAGACAGATGGATCTTATATAAACGTATGAGAAGGAACCACATGATGGATATATAGGAATCCAAATCTGCTGAATCCCGCATGGTTATGATCTTATACATCCAGGTCGCCCCGTTCCGTCATCTGCTTTGTTCTTCATGTAGCTCAGACCGAATGACTCTATGAAATACGTCGATACTTCCACATTATTACGGGTAAAGTAGGGACATTCGCTTTTTCCCCGGGGGATCGTAATTCCACTGAACTTAGCTTTCAATTCGCCTGGAGACCATCAAATTAAATGTGAATAACCCGTCCTCCTCTATTTTGAAACAAAGGGGGCTTCCGGGTTCTGTGCGTGCTTCAAACATTTTGTCTTACCATTTACAATATCTCTAGAGTCAAAATTTTCTATGAGGAATACTGAATCATCACTTGCTGCCGTTACTCAACGTTTTCTGTTGAGGTCATTCCATAGAGGGTACTAAAATTGGATCCCCAGTGATCGAGTTCTAGGTTTTCGTCGTAAACCTAATTGTTACTTCAATCGTAAATCCATAGTTCAAACCGCACTCAAAGGTAGGGCATTTCCATCTGCTATAGGAACTTCGTACCAGAAAAATGGTATCCATATAGCACTCTGGGATGTAAAAATACTTTCACCTCCCACATAGGTGAGCAAATGTATGCATTTCGATTAGGTCGTATTCCTATGGTTACGATTCTACCCGATAGTTTTTTCATTCCGTCGAAAATCGATTGTACGGTAAGACGACTTATGACCTCCCATCTAGCCGTGCGGTAATGATTCCTCTGGCATTACGACCTTAGCTACACGATGCTTGTCCCTAGGACCATTTCTTTCGTGGATTGGATTCACTGACTGTTTACGGCTCCCATTGGGGCTTGCTCGGGGTAGAAGTGTTGGATCAAATGTCATCGCCGTGTTATTAAGTTATTTTGCTTTAAGTTCTTTTCTCTATAGGGGGGAATAGAATAACCCGGTGAGGTAATCGATCATACGTCTGTAATGCATGTATGTGCATCCATAATAGGTCCCATTCTGCTACCCTTTCCGGAGTCGATGACTTTCATAGCATTACCTTGACACCAAAGAGAGTTCGACCCAATGCTTTATTTCGTCTAGTTGATCCTGATTCGCATAGAAGTATATTGATGGTCCCCCATAACCGAAAACCTACTTTTTCTGTTATAATACTCCTGTATTTGATTCCATCCATAAATCAATTTCTTCCCTATAGTGCCAGCTCTCGATAAGGAATTCTAAGTTTTACCGACACTTCATATCGTTATGGTAGGAATATGAACATACCAATTCGGTTATGTATGGATGAGGAGCTTCCATTGCTAAGAGACAATCCAATAGATTATTGAACGCCATTGGTGTGCATCCAGCAGGGAACCATTGAACCTACGAATTCCAAGTATGAGTTGGGGCGCTTTAACCATTCAGCATGGATGCTTAACAGAAGATCATCGTATATTCGTTAAATAATTTTATGTATTTTTATTAACTATTTAGTATAATGTAGTTTAACTAAGGATATCGTACTAAGTCTATTCTGTCGAAATACGTATATCGTAAAATAAGTCTATGCGTCATAAATAAGTAGGATCGTAAACAGTAATCGAAATAAATAAGTATATGTATAATAGTAGATCGAAATGTATAAATAGTATATCGTAAATAAGTATATCGAAATAAGTATATGGTTAATAACGGATATCGTAAATAAGTCTATCGTATAAATAAGTATATGTAAAATAAGTATATCGTAAATGTATAAATAAGTTATGTATATAAATAATTATATCGTAAATAAGTATATCGTTATAAATAAGTATAATCGTAAATGTAAAATAACAAATTCAATGAAATAAAATCTTTAGTTGAAATAAAATCTTTAGGAGGGATTTATGGGGAACGACAGCAATTCACATTCTGGATCGTTCGAATTGAGAGAGAGATTGAGAGAGATCAAGAATTAACTATTTCTTAGATCGTGGTATCAAATACATTTTCTTCCAATCAAGAACGCTTAGAAACTTGGACCCCCGAATTTTGGAGTACCCTACTCACGTGTTCGAGGGCAAAAAAAGCAATCGATATTTCCAATGATCAAAGGTGTCAATCCAAGGTGTAGTATGATGTATAGCGGTCCTTAACAGCCATATCGTAATTACCAATGAAAGATGGTCGAACAGAATCCTCCAAAAAATCTCGATTGGATGGAGCTTCTACTATACTAATGAATTCCAGGGACCCAGAACTGAGACATTGGAAGAATCTTTTCGGTCTTCAATACAATAGGTGATTGTTTCGGGCCTGTATCTTCCAAAAGGGAAAAAAGATTTATGAGAGTTGTTATGGAGCCGCAAGAGAGTACTGGGTTCTCCCAATAAATAAAAAGTGTATCAGCTGAATCTAACCGGAGTCGCGGTGGGGAGGAACGATCGGAAAAAAGAGGGATTTAGTTGTAAGATATCTAATGAAACACCGTAGCTGGAAAGAAGATCCCATTCAAAGAGACAGTAGCGAATATCTGGAGTTTCGTTTTTATAATATACGGATGATCCGATCCGCAAGGACCATGGATTGGGAATTGTTTTGATCGTATTCTCCGAGGAAGAAGCGAAACATATACACTTGAATTTGGACAGCTATTCAAATCTTCGGGAAAGACTTGATTTGTTTACTCATTGTCGACTTTTCGTGGAACAAAAGACCCAATTGAAGGGGGGGGTTCTTCAAACAACAAGAGCGGAGGAACTATTCCACAAATGATATTGAGCATTTTCCCATCTCTTCTCGATGAAACACGTGGGGTATTCTTTGCAAAACAGTGTCTACAACATATGTGGCAATTCCGCCCAAGATCTTGTCGTTAGTGGGGGAGAATCAGCACGAATCGATTTTTTGAGGAACGTATCGAGAGAGAATTTGATTGGTTAGACAAAGTGTGGTTGGTAACAAGGATCGGTTTTTTGCAAGGTAACGGCACTGTGATTGTCAAATATTCAATATGATTCCACAAGATCTATTTTCGTTCAAGTAAGGGATTCTAGAAATTTGAAAAGATCTTCGATCAACCATAGTATTTCGATTCCATTAGAAATGAGGATTCAGAATATCCCACATTGATCGATCAAACAGACATTCAGCAACTAAAAGAAAGATCGATTCTTTGGGATCCGTCTTTCTTCAAACGGAACGGAACAGAGATAGGAATCAGAGCGATTCCCGAAATGCCTTTTTGGATCTTCCTCAAAGTCCCGGCAATTCACGCGAACGTGAGAGCAGATGAATAATCTCCTTTATATGGTCGTTTCGTTCTGTCCCCGCTTATGAAAGGTGTCGCTGATACTAAGGTATTGCCATGCGAAGGCTTTAACTTGGAGAAATAGAATGACTGTACACACTGCAAACTCTGATAAAGTGCCGCATGCATATTCTACGATAATATGTTTGAGATCGTACATTAAATTTTACTAAATTTTAAAGAAATTGTATTGAGATAATATATATGGAGTTAGAGAACGCATCCATTTGCCCTTGGCCCTAAATACTAACCTCTCAAGATATCACACTCACCACCTTCCGTGGAAATCTTTGACACAACACACATATAGCTACCTGACGGAACCAAGTGTTTGTGTATTGGATACAAAATCATGCGAGATCGTGATATCGTCCGAAACCAACACTAACTCTAAAAATGGAAGTTCTCCCGATAGATGCTGTATCCTATGCCTGTTCGAATGCGAATCATAGGATTCACAAAAAGATTATATCTTATGGGAATTGGAATGAAAAACAGAGATACTTTTGTCTAGAAATTATGGGGACTAATGTAAGTTTACGGGCTCCTAATGAAGCACTTTATGCGCGTCTCATGTAACTTTAATAATTGATTTATTTTATTTATATTCTTTTCCTACCTGCGGAGGAAGAGGACTTAATTTCAAAAGAAACTAAAAACATGTTTACCTCTCCCTTTTTAAACCTTTCAAGATAGATTCAGCCATTCTAAAGACAAACAAAAAAGAAATTCCATTGAATTATTTTTATTGACCAATCAGAATACCTTCCCGACCTATAATTGTCTCAAAAGGTCCGAAAAGATTCCACACATTATTGGACCTTTTGAATAGCAGTCAAGAATATCTTATTAGACTTGCATATTTCGCCTAGAAGATGTAAAAAGAGATATCGACAC
>PYDT01001239.1:0-33988 GCA_004837865.1 Musa balbisiana
AAATATGATCTGTACATTTTTTATTTATTTTTACATTTTTTTATTTATTTGATAATGATCATAAAATATTTTTTTTTATTTTTATTAGTTCACAAGGTTTTGATGGTTTCGTGGCAAGTGCAATTTAATTTATTTTTCATTTTGATCGTATCTCATAATCCGATTTATTGATTTGATTCGGGTTGCTACTCAACGGTAATACTCGGCTTTAAGTTGCGACTATGAGCTTTTTAGACACATTTTGATTAAGCACCAATTCGTCCATACTATTGGTAGAGTCTATACGACCACGACTTATCTCAAAGTAATGAATGAAAAAGTAGCCTGTCGTATAAAAAAAAAATAAATTTCTTATTTAATTAAAAATTACAAATTAAAATGGAAAGTGGAACTTTTATTTTAGTTTATCCTTACTGGATCGCTACAAAAATAAAAAAAATTTTTGGAAGGGAAGGGACACCACAAATTTCACATTTACAGTTGTTCTCGTGAATAAATGGATAGACCTATGTTCCAATGCTGGTAAACACAAAAGCAACGAGCTTTGTTCTTAATTTGAATTGAACGATTACCGATCTAATTAGACGTTAAAAATAGATTATGCCTGAACGGAAGGGTGATTCTCCCTTTTGGGTGGACCAGTGATTCTTTTTTTCCTTTTTTTTTTTTTTAAGATCCTAACTATTCTTTATTAGTTGGATTAGAAACGGATGTGTAGAAGAAACAGATCTGATAAAGAGAATAAATTCCAAAGTCAAAGACGATCGGGTTGCAAAAATAAAGGGTTGTTTCCTCTTAGTAATTCTAACGAAGATAACACGAAGATAAACTCATTGTCGATATAGAAAAAGAGAATAAAAAGATCTATTGATTGGACTCCCTTTTCCTTTTCGGGGTAATTTTTATTACTATGTATCTATATCATAATAGAATTACAAACTACCCTGTTTGACATGATTGGCACTATGTATCATTTGATAACCCATAAATGCTCCTACCACCCCTGCTTTCAAGTGGAAATGTAAATGGAAGAAATTACAAGATATTTTAGAAAAAGATAGATCTCGGCAACAATACTTTCTATATCCACTTCTTTTTCAGGAGTATATTTACGTATTTGAGTATGATCAGGTTTAAATAGTTCAATTTTTTATGAACCGTAATTTTGGGGGTTAGCAATAATTTAGTTCGTCTTGTGAAACGCTTAATTATTTCGAATGTATCAACAAAATTATTTGATTTATTCCGGTTAATGATTCTTACCAAATCGATTCGTTGGCACACATTAGTTTTATCCCATTTTTTTTTTCATCGATTGATATCAGAAGGTTTTGCAGTCATGTGGAAATTCCATTCTCGTTGCAATTAGTATCTTCCCTTGAAGAAAAAAAATACCAAATCTCATAATTTTACAATCTATTCAGTCATATTGCCGTGTTAGAGAGAAATTAGCGCATTTTAACTTCTCAGATATACCGAATACTCATCCCATCCATTAGGGAAATCCTGGTCCAAATCCTTCACTCCTGGATCCAGGAGTGTTCCGCTTTGTTGCATTTAGTGCGGTTTCTTTCTCTAACGAATATTATAATTGAATAGTCCTCCTTATTCCGCAGAAATCTAATTTATATGTTTTTTTCAAAAGAAAATAAAAGACTATGTTGGTTCTTATATAATTTTATGTATCTGGAATGTGACTTTGTATTAGTTTTTCTTCGTAAACATCTTCTATTTACGATTAACATCTTTTTGGACGCCTTTCTGCACGACACTTTTTATGGAAAATAGAACATCTTGTATTGTTCCGACATTTTTTTCAGATACTTTAGGTCTTCAAGGATCCGTCCATGCACTATGTTCGATATCAAGGAAAAAGCGATTCTGGTTCAAGGAACTCCTTTTCCTGATGAAGAACTGGAACCTGCCACTTTGTAATTTCTGGCAATATTATTGTAATTTTTTAACCCCACCCTATTTATTTTATTTATCGGGTTGCAACTCAACGTTTAGAGTAGCTCGGGCTTTTAAGTGCGACTATGATCTTTTACACATTGGAATGAAGCAACAAATTCGTCCATACTTTGGTAGAGTCTATAAGCCACGACTGATCCTCAAAGGTAAGACTGGAAAAAGTAGCATGTCGTAAAAAAATAAAATCATTTCTTATTTTATTAAAAATTACAAATTAAAATGAAAGGGAACTTTATTTTAGTTTATCCTTACTGGATGCTACAAAAATAAAAAATTTTTTGGAAGGAAGGGACAAAACAAATTCACATTTACAGTTGGTGCTCTAGTGACTAAGGATAGAGCCTATGGTTCAATCTGGTAAAACAAACAGCACGGAGCTTATGTTTCTTAATTTGAATTGAACGATTACCCATCTTAATTAGACGTTAAAAATAGTTAGTGCCTGATACGGAAAGGTGAGTGCTCCTGTGGGGGACCTTGATGGTTTTCCCATTTTTTTTGTTTTTTAATGAATCCTAACTATCTTTATTTATGGATTAGAAACGGATGTGTAGAAGAGAACAGTATCTGATAAAGAGATAAAGGCAAAGTCAAAAGGAGCGATCGGGTTTGCAAACATAAAGGTTTGTTTATCCGCTGGTAATAGCTAACGAAGATAAACAACGAAGATAAACCAATTCGATAGAAAAATAGAATAAATAATTATTTATTGGACTCCCTGTTTCCTTTTCGGGTATAGATTTTTTATTACGATTGTATTCTATATCCATAATATAATACAAAATACCTGTTTTGACCATAGGTTGACAGGTATCATTTGATAACCCAATAAGGCCTCCCACCCCTGCTTCAAGTGGAAATGTAAATGGAGAATTACAAGGATATTTAAAAAAGATAGATCTCGCGCAAACATACTTTCTAGATCCACTTCTTTTTCATGCGTAATTTCCGTATTGCTTATTATCAGGTGTTGAAAATATTTTCAATTTTTTATGAACCCGTTATTTTTGGGCGTTATGGCAATCCATTTCGTTCAGTCTTGTGAACGCTTATTACTTCGAATGTATCAACAAATTATTTGATTTATTCGGTTATGATTCTTACCAAAATCGATTCGATTGGGCACAACAATTATTTTTATCCCCTTTTTTTTCTCAGATGATTCAGAAGGTGTTTGCAGTCATTGTGAAATTCCATTCTCGTTGCAATTAGTTCTTCCCTTTAGAAAAAAAAATACCAAAAATCTCATAATTTACAAATCTATTAATTCCTTTTCCTTTTTTAAGAGGATAAATCTATATCGTCATTTAAAATTATCTGATCCGATAGACTAATACCTAAATCCCTCCATATGGAAATCCTGGTCCAATCCTTCAATCGCTGGATCCAGGCTGTTTTCCCTCTTTGCATTGGTTGCGGTTCTTTCTCTACGATATTATAATTGGAAATATTCCTCATTACCTCCGCAGAAATCTATTTATGTTTTTCAAAAGAAAATAAAAGACTATTTTGGTTCCTTATATAATTTTTTATTGTTCTGAATGTGATTGTATTATGTTTCTTCGTAAACAATCTTCTTATTTACGATTAAACATCTTTTGGATGCCTTTCTTGAACGAACACTTTTGTATGAAAATACGAACATCTTGTATTGTGCCGACATTTTTTTCAGAAGAACTTTATGGGTCTTCAAGGATCCTTCCATGCCTATGTGGCGATAGCAAGGAAAAACGATTCTGGGAAGTTTTTTCAAGGGGAACTCCTTTTCTGATGAATAATGGAAATGCCACTTTGTAAATTTCTGGCAATTTATTTTTTATTTTTGGTCCTCACCGTACATGATCCCTATACCCCATTATCAAACTATCTTTCTATTTCTGGGTTTATCTTTTCAAGTGTACTAATAATTCTGCTGCGGTAAGGAATCACATGCTATAGAATTCATTTCTAATGGATATTCTTACTAAGAAAGTTGATACATAAGGTCCAATTATTCCTCTTTTTCGATCATTGTCTAAAGCTAAATTTTTGTACCGATCCGGTCCTCCTAGTAGTAGCCGATTGGACCGATTCTCGTTGTGATATTATTAAGCGATTTGGCCGGATATGTAGCAATCTTCTCCTAATCCATAGTGATCCCTCAAAAAAACATAGTTTGTATCAGAATGACGTATATACTTCGACTTTCGTGTGCTAGAACTTTGCCCGTAAACATAAAGTACAGTACGCAGTTTTTTTTTGCGAAGAGTAAGTTCGGGATTATTAGAGAATTCTTTACGGAAGAAGACAAGTTATTTCTTTGATGCTTCGCCCCAATAACTTCCTTTTTATTTACATGATCCATATAGAGAACGTATTTGGTATTTGGATATTATCGTAGCAATGACCCTGGTAAATAATTTATAATAAAAATTAGGCAAAAACAAGCATAAAATAAGATATAATAGAAATGATCTACATATATAGATCAGGAGAAAAAAGTATTCACGATTCATTCTGCAATGCTCCTCGTGAGTAGTGTGTGGTTGAATCAACGAGTAGTCAAATTTTTTATACTTTTCTTCTTTTTTCTCGGATGTTTTTTATATGTATACATAGGGAAAGATCGTGTGCAATGAAAATGCAAGCACGAGTTTTGGGGAAGGATTTTTTTCCGCTATTGTCACAGGAAAAATTTCTCCTCCATCCGACTATTCCGGTGTTCGAGTCCCGGGCACCCATACGGAAAATAGAAAAATAAATCTTTCTTTTCTATTTTAATTCCTTCATTTAACAATTTAATTTCATTCTTTACAAATTTTTATGTATTTAGTCGTAGATTTTGGTGTATTTAGCCGTTTGATAGATAGATAGATATCTGTCTGTTCGGTTTTCGATTGGTTGACCTTGCATATAAGTCATGCTAACTTTTAAATAACAAGTCTTCTATTATCTATCTCATTTCTAGTTATAGTTAAACTTGTGCTGTGTTAGTCCCTTAAAATTGAATAAACCAAGATCATTACCATGACTGCAATTTTGAGAGACGGCGAATACAAGCCTATGGGGTCGTTTCTGCAACTGGATAACCAGCACGAAAACCTTCTTTACATTGGATGGTTCGGTTTTTTGATGATCCCTACCTTATTGAACGCAACTTCTTTATTTATTATCGCCTTCATTGCTGCTCCTCCAGTAGTATTGATGGTATTCGTGAACCTGTTTCGGTTCTGTCTACTTTATGGAAATAATATTCATCTCTGGCTATTCTTCCTACTTCTGCAGCGATAGTTTTACATTTTTCCACACAATTTCTGTAAGCATCATCTGTTTATGGAGGGTTCATCCAATGGTGGTCCTTATGAGCTAATTGTTTCTACAACTTCTTACTTTGTGTAGCTTGTTACATGGTCGTGAGTGGAACTAGTTTTTCCGTCTGTGTATGCGTCCTTGGATTGCTGTTGCATATCAAGCTCCTGTTGCATCTGCTACTGCTGTTTCTTGATCTACCTATTGGTCAGGAGTTTCTCTATGGTATGCATTTAGTAATATCTGGTCTTTCAAACTTTCATGATTTTTGTTTGTATTCCAGGCAGAACACAACATCCGTATGCATCCATTTTCACATGTTCGTGTGTAGCTGTTGATTCGGCGGCTCCCTAGTCAGTGCTAGCATGGTTTCCTGGTACCTCTAGTTTGGATCAGGGAAACCACTGAAAACGAATCTGTCTAACGGCAGTTACGCGTTCTTCAAGAGAAGAGACTTATAATATTCGTATCTGCGTCATGGTTTTTTGGCGATTGATCTTCCAATTGTCTAGTTTGTCAACAACTCTCGTTCTTTACATTTCTTCTTGAGCTGCTGACTGTAATTGGTATCTGGTTCCCTGCTTTAGGTATTAGCACCATTGCTTTCAACCTCAATGGGTTCAATTTCAACCAATCCGTAGTTGCCAGTCAGTGTCGTGTCATAACACTTGGGCTGATACATCACCCGTGCTAACCTTGGTATGGAAGTAATGCATGAACGTAATCGCACAACTTCCCTCTATACCTAGCTGCTGTCGAAGTTTCATCTACAAATGATAAGATTTTTGTCTTAGTTATCGAATCGTTGAAACAAATAGCAATAACCCCATGTCTTGGCTTTAGCAAGACAGTGGTAATTGCTACTTTGTTTGAATACTTATTTTTTTTTTTCACAAAAAAATTATTTTTCATTTCAATTTTTTTATATTTATTTTATATTTTATATTTTTTATATTTTATATTCAAATTTTTTATGTATTTGTTTTTATTTTTTAATATTAAAATGTTTTATTAATATTAAAATGAACTTTCAAATTAACTTAACGACGGATTTTATCGGTTTCTTGCATGTCTCGCAAAAGTACAAGTAGGCGCGATTCTCCCAATTTGTGACCTACCATACTATCGGTTAATAAATAGGTAAATGTTCCTTTCCATTATTAGCGAATTGTTGGCCCTATCATTGTGGGTATAATGTTAGATGCCCGAGACCTAAGTTACTATGATGTCTTTCTCCTCCCTCTTGAGTTTTTCTTTTCCATTTTTTCCGATAAATGGTTGCTACAAAAGGTTTTTTTTAGGGACGTGTCATGTCCAGTGTATTACTTCTTGATTTTTACATTGTTTTATTTAAAGTTGGCCTTCTATTTGTCCACTAATCTCGATACCTAAGTTCAGTATTGAGGTAAGAATAAAGACATAAGATGAATGGAAAAAGATAACCTTTAAGCTAGAACAAGGGGGGCGGATGTAGCCAGTGGTCAAGGCATGGGATTGTGGATCCACCCATGCTCGGGTTCCATTTCCCGTCGTTCGCCCACACATTTTTTTTTGCAACATTCAAAAAATTCTATTTCAATATTCTATTTACGGCTACGAAGAAGAAACTATCACTATATTTTTTTTCCCTTTTCCACTTCTTTCTTTCCAGCGCAGGATACCCCAAGGGTTGTGGGTTTTTTTTCCCTACCGATTGTGGCTCTCCCCTCACCGCCCCCATGGGGATGGTCTACAGGGTTCATACCACTACTCCTCTTACTACAGGACGCTTTACCTAGCCCACACTAGATCCGGCTCTAACCCAAACTTTTTTGGTTTCACGCCAACATTACCCACTTGTCGACTGTTGCTAAGCATTTTTTGGATATCGAAAACTGACCTCCCATATGGGTAATCTTATGTGGCCGTATTTACCCTCTTTTTGCCAATCAGTTTTCGCTACAGCACCTGCTGCTCTAGCTAATTGTCCACCCTTTCCCCAGTGTATTTCTATGTTATGTCTGGCCGTGCCTAGGGTCAATCTGTTGAGTATATTCTTCTTTTTTATCAATAGAAACCCCTTCCCCACCTGTACACGCTTCTTCCAAAGCACGGCTTTCTAGATGTATATGATGATACTAGACAGATGGTCTTAGATCATCGTATGATGAAGTACCACTGAGTGGATATAGGGAATCCAAAGCTGCTGAAGCCCTCATGTATGATCTTCTACCTCCTATGTCTCGCCCGTGCCGTCATCTGCTTATGTTCTTTCAGTAGCATTCAGACCGAATGACTCTATGAAAATTACTTTCGATCTGTCCACATATTACGGGTAAACGTAGGAGACATCTCTCTTTTTTTCCCCGGGGGATCTTATTACCACGGCTTAGCTTTCAATTTCGCCTCTGACCATCAAATGTAAAGGTGAATACCCTCTCCTCTCTTTGAAACAGGGGCGCTTGTCCGGTTCTGTGCGTGCCTTGCAAAACAATTTTGTCGTCTCCCTATTAACCATATCTCTAGAGTCAATCTTTTCTATGAGGGAACTACTGAACTCAATCACTTGCTGCCGTTACTCACAGTTTTCTGTTGAGGTCCTATCCCCGTAGAGTACTCAATTGGATCAGTGATCGAGTTTCTAGGTTTCTGTCGTCGTAAACCTAATTGGTTACTTCCAATTACGTAAATCAATAGTTCAAACCGCCGTCAAACGTCGGGCATTATTTCCCATTGAATTCTAGTAACTTCCTGGTACCAGAAACAATGGTTATCTCCAATTATAGCCCCTCTGGGATGTAATATATCTCTTGTCTCACCTCCCCATGTGTAGTAACAAATGTAGGCATTTCGATTAGTGTCGTATCTATGGTTCGATTCTACCAGATTTCGTTGTTCAGTCCGTCGAAATCGATTTTACTATAGACGCTATGACTCCCCCTCTATAGCCGTGCGGTATGATTCCTCTGTCCTCTGGCATACGACCTTTACACAACGCTGCTGTCCATAGATCAATTATTTCGTGATTGGATTTCACTTGACTGTTTCGGCTCCATTGCGTTGGGCTCGGGAGAAGTTTTGTATACATGTAGCCGCCGGTTATTAGTATTTTGCTTTAAGTTCTTTTCTCTATAAGAGGTGGAAATAAATAACCGTTGAAGCGTAGTTAAATGATCATAACGTCTGTAATGCATTGTATGTCCCATAATCGTCCCATTCTTCTAACCTTTTTCCCGGGAGTCGATGAACTATTCATAGCATTACCTTGACCACAAAGAAGGAGTTCGACCCAATGCTTATTTCTGTCCTAGTTGATCTGATTCGACATTAGACTAGTAGATTGATTGTTCCCCAATAACGCGAATACTGTTTCTGTAATACTGCATATTTGATTCATCCTACATCCCATTTTTCTTCCCCTATGAGTTTCCAGACGATAAGAATTCTATTCTTACTGTTCATATGTTATGGCATGACTATACATACCATCGTATGTATGGATGATTAGATTTCCATTGAATACAGACCAATCCAATAGACTTATGACGTTTCCCATGGGTGCATCCAGCAGAATGAACCTACGATTTGCCAATTATGAGTTGGGCGCTTTTTAACCCTTCACCATGGATGCTAACAAGATCATCGTATATCTTAAATAATTCGTAAATAGTATATCGTATAAATAATCAAGCGTAAATAATTATATCGTAAATAAGTAATATCGTAAATAAGTATTCGTACTAATAAGTATATGTAAATCGTATATCGTATAAATAGTCTTCGGATAATCGTATAAATCGTAAATGATAACATAAGTATAAATCGTAATACATATATGTAAATAAGTATATCGTAAATAAGTATATCGTAATAAGTATATCGTATAATAGTATATCGTATAAATAAGTATATCGTACATGTATAATAAGTCTACGTATACTAAGTCGATTCGTAAATAATATATCGTATAAAGCTATATCGTAAATGTCATAAATAAACCAAATTCCATTGAAAAAAATCTTGTTGAAATAATCTTTAGGAGGGATTTATGGGACGACATCAATTCAAATTCTGGATCGTCGAATTGAGAGAGATATTGAGAGAGCTCAAGATTCTCACTATTTCTTAGATTCATGGATCAAAGACCTTTTTTTTTCCATCAAGAAAGCTTTATGAAACTTTGACACCCCGAATTTGGAGTACCCTACTTTCACGTGAGTTCGCAGGGTTTCCAGCAATCGATATTTCATGCAAGGTGTACTCAAAGTTGTAGTACTGGCCTTGTAGTAGCGGTCCTTTATCTCGTATAAACACATCGAAAGATGGTCGAAGAAAAAATCTCTCTTGATGGAGCTTCTTCCTATACCTATTAATTCATTGACCCAGAAAGGGAGACCATGGCCGAACCTTTTCGGTCTTCCAATATCATAGTGGATTGTTCGTTTCCGTATCTTCCAAAAGGGTAAAAAGATGTCTGAGAGGTTTCATGGAATCCGCAAGAGAGTACTTGGGTTCTCCCATACATACAAATGTATCCTGCCTTCATCTACCGGAGTTCGCGGTGGTGGAGGTAACCGGCACGGAAAGAGGGATTCTAGTTGTAAGATATCGAATTAACCGTAGTGGAATTAAGATCTCATTCAAGAGAAGATATCGAGATATCTGGAGTTTTCTTTTTTTATCCCTATACGGATGATCCGATCGAAGGACCTTATTGGGAATTGTTTTGATCGTCTTTCTCCGAGGAATAAGCGAAACATAATCAAACGTTGAATTGGGACCGCTATTCGAAATCTTGGGAAAGACTTGATTTGTTATCTCATGCTGCTTTCGTGAACAAAGACAATTGAGGGAGGGTTTCTTCAAACAACAAGGAGCTTAGGCACTATCACTCAAATGATATTGATGCTGTTTTTCCCATCTCTTCTCGTATAAACATGGTATTTCCTTTGCAAAATTGTGTTCAATCTCATATGTGGCAATCCGCCAAGATCTCTTCGTTAGTTTGGGAAGAATCGCACGACGTCGGATTTTTTGAGAACGTATCGGAGAGAATTTGATTTGGTTAGCACAATGTGTGGTTGGTAAACGAGGGCGTTTTTTAAGCAAGGACGAAATGTATTGTCATATTCAATATGATTCACAAGATCTATTTTCGTTCAAGTAGGCTTCTAGCCAATTTAAAGGATCTTCTGATCAATCCATGATCATTTCGATTCATTAGAAATGACGGATCCGAATATCCCACATTGAATCGATCAAACAGACATTCAGCAACTAAAAGAAAGATCGATTCTATTCTTGGGATCCTTCCTTGTTTCAAACGGAACGGAACAGAGATAGAATCATATCGATTCCCAAATGCCTTTTGATCTTCCTCAATTCCCGTTTCACGGAACGTGAGAAGCATATGAATATCTCTGCTTCCGGAAGAAATGAAGAATTTCTTGGGCATCCTACAAGATCAATTCGTTCTTTTTTGCTCTGACAGATGGTCCAGAACTCTGCTTGGTTCGAATCCATTTAATGTCCACTAGAGATCAGAAATTTTTGAAAGAAAAACAAGATGTTTCTTTTGTCCCTTCCCCGGCGAATTTGGAAAATAAGAAATGGTTGATGATATTTCAAGATATTAATGTATTTACAAAATAACCGCTCAATTCATCCTCTTTCATCAGACCGGATGTGATATTGTTCCGAATGATGACCGGATTATGGACAGTCCAAATGAAATTTCATTCTTTGAACAAAAATCCTTTTTTGATTTCTTTCATCTATCATACCGGAACAAGTGGGTACACGTTCCACCCGATTTTGAATCAGAAGAGAGTTTCAAGAAATGGCAGATCTATTCACTCTATCAATAAACGAGCCGGATCGGTGTTCATAGGGGATTTCCTTTTCTATTGATTCCTACGGTTGGATCAAAACAAAATTCTTGAATGAGGTATTCACTCCCAGCATGAATCGAAAAAGAAATCTTTATTGGTTCTACCTCCTCTTTTTTTGAAGAGAATGAATCTTTTTATGAAGGATCAGAAAAAAATCGTTCCGGAAATCTACTGCGGGAAATGATTCGAGATCCAAAACTAAAAACAGCGTATTTGCTGAGCAGCAACAACATAATGGAGGCAGTCAATCATCTAGATTGATCCGAAATCTGATTCAAATCCAATATAAGCACCTATGGGTACTAAGAAATGTATCTATCGATTCTTTTTAATGAATAGATCCGAATCGCAACTGCTAATATGAATTCACAAGGGATCAAATAAGAAATGATACTCTGAAATCATATACTAAATGAATATCGATCAAAACCAACATTTATCGAATTTGAAATAGTCAGAAAAGAATGGTTGATCCTCTTTTTTTCCTTTCTCGAAACCGAGAGATCCAGGCTCGTGATCCTGATGTATATAGATACAAATGGTCCAATGGCGCACGACTTTCAGTTAACATTTGGAACATTTCGTTTTCTGAACAGAAGAAACCGTTTTCAAGTAGTGTTCGATCGGTTACGTATTTATCAATATTCTATTGATTGGGTCCGAGCTATCGACACACACAATTTGTCTAATCACTTCGGTTCTTTTTGTCAAGTCACTTCGTTTCTTTTTGTCCCAATCCCTGCCCTTTTTGTCCAGTCACTTCCCTTTTTGTCCAGTGCCACTTCCCCTTTTCTTTGTGAGTATCGGGAATATCCCCATTCATAGGTCCGAGATCCACATCCGTGAATTGAAAGGTCCAATGATCAACTCCCGCAATCCGTTTTTAGAAATCAATAGGTGTTCAAATCGTTCATTGGAATAAATTGAATACCCTTCTTATGGATGAGCTGAATACTTCCCAAAGACCCGGAATCTTTATCAATGGAGTAACCACATTACCATTTTTGTTCAAAAAAAGATACCAGAGTGGATGATGACTCTTCTATACTGAAATAATCGCGGAATCCTTTGATAACACGGATTCCTATTTCCTCAATGATTTCCATGATCAGACAATTGGCTGAATCCGTGAAACACCATTTCATAGCCGTTCATTGATATCTTCTTTTTATAAAGGCAAATCGACTTTCGATTCTTGAATGATCCAAATCACTTCTGGGTCTATTGTAACACAAGATTCCCTTTTTATGTGGAAAAGCCCGTATCAATAAGTTATGACTTACTATGGACAATTCCCTCCTACCTTGTTCATCGCAACAAAATAGTTTCTTCGTGCGTCGTAAAAAAAAAACAATTTTTTTTGGAGAGAGAGACTATTTCACCCTCGAGTCCCAGTTCTAACATATTCTACCTAAAATTTTCCACAAAGTGGTGACAAACACGTATAACTTGTACAAATCTGTCCGTTTTCCAATTTTCGATCCGAGCCATTCGTTCTAGAGCTATTTACTCTATCGCAGACATTTCTGCAACACTCTAACAGAGAAACAAAGCGTCAATTTTGGAAGACTTATTGTCAGCCTCTTTCAGATATGAATCTATCTGATTCAGAAGGGAAGAACTTGCTCGGTATCTCAGTTTCAATTCACATGGGTTTGGATTCACACCTCCATGTCTGGAAGAAATATTTACATCCCGAAGAGAAAAAAAACGGAGTCTTACTTTCCTCTAAGAAATGCGTTGAGAAACGGCAGGTATGAACCTTCAACTGATATTGCTTTTTCCAAATCTCTCAAAATGGAATCTGTTCCCAAACAAAATGTAATCCGTTCCAAACATATTGCCATGGTTCTTACTTCGACCGAGTGCAATATCTAAATTTCACGCTTTTTAGAAGATACTTTTTCAACCTCATTGTCGATATAAAGTAGCAGTCACAATTTGTATCCATTTTAAAATTTTGTTCATTTTTCATGTATTCTTCATGGAGCAGATATATCAGGCCAATTCCCAGAAGATTCTTCCACAATGGACTGCTATAAGTGAGATTTCAGGGAGTGTTTACAGAATCTTCTTCTGTCCCGAAGAAATGATTCATCGAATAATGAGTCACCCGTTCCCTTGATATGGACACATCTGAGATCAACAAATGCTCGGGAGTTGGAGTCCTCTATTCAATCTTTTTCCTTCTTCTTGTTGCGGATATCTCTTCGGTATACATCTTCTCTTTGTTTCCTCAGCCTCTAGTGAGTTGACAGAGTTATAAAAGAAGCAACATCTTGTGATTAGTCCATCATACATGAGTGATTTGCGAAATTTTGGATGGGTCTCCTACATCTGAACTGAATTCTTGTTGGTAAAGAATCTCTTATCTAGTTGTTCTGAACAATATAGGAGATTCTCTGCAGAAATCGGGGTTTGGGCTTTGCTTTTGGGCAACAGGCTATTGGTCTCTTGTGGGTTCCATCAATACTTTCTAGGAAAATATTTTAATATCAATCTCATCGAGCTCATAAGTATCATATCAAATCCCAAATCTCATAAGTAGTCAATACCAAACCCATCCATCGAATCACTTTTTCGAGAAATCCAGACATCTAAGTCGTACAAGTAAGAGATCTATTCAGTGATAAGAAAAAGAAAAATTGAACGGTGAATTGGAATTGATGAGAAAATAGAATCCTGGTGCGCGAACAGTGATCTATTGATGATGATAAAGACGAATTCTTGTCAGTTCTCCACTTAACGACAGAAAAAGATTGATCAAATTCTAATGAGTCTGACTCATAGTGATCTTATCAAAGATGACCTCTGTTATCAAATGATTGACAGGAGGGCCAGAGATATCATTTACTTACAATACTATAGATTGAGCAAGGTATAATATATGAGTTCAATGGATCCTGTTTAGCAGAAAGAGGATATTCCTTTGCCATATATCATACAATTAACTTATTCCCAACCTCTTGTTGGGCTAATAGTTTTTTCATTTCCCATCTCATTGAAACCCTTTTCGCTCCGCTTAGCCCTATCCCCTTTCTAGGTATTTTAGTGTAGGTCTATAGTAACTGGCGATCCCTATTTGGTCAAATACCTACGACAAACCCCTATGTTCCCTTTCATTACGGTATTTCCGAACAAGTTCCCCGGATGACAAGCCTAAAGATTATTTTATTGTGATATCGATTTTTGATGATAGTGATAGTGACGATAGCGATATTGATGAAGTGACGATATCGATAATTGCTTGAAGTGCCGATATTGATTATGACCTGATACGGAGCTGCTAACTATGTATAAACGCCCGAAAATAGACCGATTTGATATCACCTTTCAATTCGACTTATCCAACAGCCATGTCCTCCCTTGCATAATATGGATTCCAACATTCATGAGCTGTATATGAATGACGTCGAATTACTTATCCCTCGTTCTATTAGAAACTATCTCTCCAGAGATTGTGAAAAGATGTTCCACTAGAATATTCTTGTTATTGCTTTCGCTCATATTCCCCAAAAATTGGATCCCGCTCTATAGCTCCGAATAAATTAATACCTGCATTACGATACGAAGCGTTCTTTATTCCGCCACACGAAAGACACTTTTTTCCTTCGTTTCATATACAGGGGTTTCACTTGGAAAGAAATTTCATACTAACGGTTGGGGTCCCTACATGGTTCCAATTACGAGATCTTGTAGCCTATCAATGAGTCCCTATCAATAGTATTACACAGAAGAAATCATTATAGAAACTAATCAATGATATTACTCTTCATAGACAACTTGTATTTGCGTCCAGTAAGAGCGTTCAGATCATGGGATCCTTTCTTATCAGATAGGAAGGCTGTTGCCCAAATGTACTTCTAATAATTGCCCCATAGATCCTATATCTATCTAATATGAGAAGAGATCCGAAGGGTATTCTTATTGTAACAAATGGACTCTTCGAACTTTGGAACGAGCATGAAGAAATTAACGATACTGTCTTTTCTTTTGAGGTTGTTCTGGCCGGATCGGTCGCTCAAGATCTTTTGGTCTTCACCCGGACCTGATGAAAAATCGATCCTTCTTATGATTCGTGAGAATATCCGATCTAAGTTCATAGGCCTATTAGAAGTAGAATCGCTCCTGGTGGACCCTCCCCGGACAGAAAAAGATTGCAGTCAGTTTGAATAATAATCGAGTGACATTACTTCTTCGGTCCGCACAGTTAGATTATGCTCAAAACAGATCTTGTTCTATCGTTTGATCAGAGATTCTATATGAAAATACGAGCAGAGGAGTTTGAAAAGAAAGGAGAGGTCTCGACCTGCACAGATACATGAGGATTTATCAATCACATAGTTTGGGCTCCTAGAATATGGCGCCTTTTGACCGGCAAACATTTGATTGTATTGAAAAGCCCACTTTTCTCTATCGGGCTCGGGCAGCGGACCGTTTTATCATGAAGAGGAGAGCTTCAAGAAGACTGATTCGTAGTTCTTGCAGCGTGAAACCATGCCAGTACCAAACAAGAATAGATCGTCCAAAGAACAGGCTTTTTTTCGAGTAAGCCATTCCATTTTGGACCCTTGCGGATCCTTCTTTTTCCTATTCAAAGATCCCTTTTTCTCTGTGTTTTCACGTCGAGAATTCTTGTGCCGATGAAGAGATGTCAAGGTGCTTATTACTTCCCAACAAAACCTTCTACATCTATGTATAAATGCTGGTCATCAAGAATGACCAGAAGGACTTCGACTTGTTGATTCATCGCCAGAGATGGCTTAGAAGAATAGTCCATTAATCTCAATGGATCTTTCCTTTCTATACTCTATCCGAGAGTTATCAGTATTTATTCAAATCTTTCCTATCTAACGGAACTCTATTGGATCAAATAACACAGACAATGTTGAGAAAGGATGGCTTTTTCTCGGATGACATGAATACTTTGCTTCATGTAACATTAGAAGATTTCCCATTCTTAGCGTAAGAATTTGGCCATGAAAAAAGGGATTAAGTGGAACAGGATTGGCCGGGTGGTAGAGTCGTGGAAACAGTTTTTATTCCAAGTTTGGACCTTAGCTCCATGGAACAATATGCGACTTGCTGAACACTGAAAATTGAAATCTTAGATCAAAACACTATGTAGGATGATATGACTGCCCTAACAGATCTGAACGGCGAACAACCAGAGTTATTACTCCTACATCAAAACCAATTTTCCTTAAATGAAACCATGTAAAATCCTCGGAAATAAAAAAATACGCATGTCCGATGAAGTCTTGTTGCTATCTGCTCCAATACGAGCTTGGTTTAAACGAAATAACTAAGAAAGATCGACCTTTCTCTTCGTCTCAGGTCGTGGATCTCTCGTTGGACGATCCCCCATATGGAAATATACATATTCCGGGTTGACCGAGCTACTTCTAATTAGTTTTTGTTCCGAGCAAAGATATCCACGAGGCCGGTTCGTCCCTATTCAGATATCACGACCAGAGGTACTGGATTCTCTTCGGATGGCCCTGAAGAGAAGAAGGCCGGAATGCAACAGACTTCTGTCTCCACAGACGTCTTCGATTCTCTAATTCACGACCGACCCGAGTCCAGTTTGGGACCGTCCAGTCCAAAGTCCCTGAATGGTAAGGTCGCCAATCCCTAAACGGACTATTAATGTACTTTTTCTGCTGGTATGGTACTGTGGTATTTCCCGAGGTTTTTATCATCTAACCGCTTGTGATTCCTCTTGATCATATACTCGGGTGGGGTGCGGGGCGGACGATTTTCCAAACGGACTCCTCATCATTAGATAGCGAAGATCGCCAAGATTTCGTGATCCCCTGCCGACCCTATTCCAATCCAACAGCTCGGCCGGACGTGGGGATTGCCGGAATACTTCGTAAAAAATCAGCAGATAAGATACTCGGTATATCAATATTGTTAATCCGAAATCTGTTATTGATTGCTCATTCATGCGCATTCTCATATGATGCCTTGAACGAGGACTCGAACTCCACGCTCTTTTCCACGAGATTTTTTTGATTCCGCGTGTCTACCTTTCACCATCAAGGCCATCTTGAAAGTGATCGTATTCCATGAATAGATATCTATCTAATGTGATATATGATATATGACCAAGGTTGAGTGTTGGAGTCATTTCTAATCGATCGTCAGTCATATAGGCCCGGGTCAACATCAAATTGCCTTCGTTTGATATCCGGAGATACCTTATAATATCAAAGATGTACATCACCTATTTTCGCGATTCAATAGAAGCCCACACAAGAAGTGATAATGGTACCAATACCGATAGATATGTCCAAAGCAGTCCGATTACGCCTATTCCTATCCTACATAGAATGTAACGACTTAGAGATCCCTATTAAACATAGTAGCTATTTACATACGCTCGATGACCCATCCTCATCTAAGAATGTACATAACCTTCCGTTCTGGTCGCGGTATGGATGAACTTATAATCTATGATCGGTCGAATTCATGATTATAAGTTCCTAACCCCAGCCATTCCCATTTTGTGTTTGGCGAACATGTCTACTAATTCTTTATCCAGTTAGTAAGAGGGATCGTTTGACTAAGAAATAGACCTAAAGCTAAAGAGGTATCCTGCGCAATTGCAAGAATTGGGTTCATTGATATTCCGGGTATAGTAGATGCTATCACACATATACAGTCATCCTCTCGATGGAATTGTTTTTGATCTTAAGGAGATCTCTATAATTGTCGCACGTGAAGGGGGTTATTTCTTGATTCGGCCAGTCAGTATAACTTGATTATTTTTTAGAATATAGTAGATAGACACCACGCTCGTCAGGAGTCCTATTGAAACCAAGAAATATGGCCTGCCTGCCATCCACCAGAATAATGGAGTTTCGAAAAAACCTGCTATTGGAGGAAGCCCTCCTAGGGATCAGAGACATAGGGCTGAAGAGAGAGCCCAAAAAGGATCTTGCGTGTATACTCCTGCTAATCGCGAATGTTATCATTTCCGGTACGTAGACCAATAATTCAATGCAAGCAAACGTTCCTAGTTCATGGGAGAAATAGAACAGCATATAAGTATCATGCTTTCATATCCATCATTTGAGTCTACCACATTAATTCCAATAATTAACATTCCGATTTGACCGAGGGAGAATTATGCAGCATAGTTTCATGCGTGTTTGAGTAATAGCATTGCGATTCCCCCATACATGCTAAAATAGCTAGATTTCCAGAAGAAATGCATTCGTATTGATGAGAATAAAAAGGAATAATCGAAAGATTCGCCGTTGCTGAAGCTGAAGCAGCTACTTTCGAAGTACCAGAAAGAAGCAACGACTGGATTGGTAGAGTTAGAGTCGAAAAGAGGATTCCTCACTTCTTTCTCGTCATTCAATAACCGGTGCATGAGACGATTCATCTCGCACGCTCCTAAGTGATAGAAAGAGAACTCCATCTTCTCTTCTTTTTTGATTACCTTCCTCGCGTATGTATAGACCGAATCCATTCGATTTCTAAAATGATTACTAATCCTTACTTTTCGAGGAATCCTTCATCAGTGATTGTGAATGGACTGACTTTTTCAATCCTTTCGAACCTTGGTTCCGTAGGAGAAGTCAAAAGATTGAAACTAGAACCTCTGATTGATTCGTTCTCCAATAGCCATGAGATGATCATCTTAGGGTGTCCTTTTTGTCAACGGATGCTCCTCTTACACTCTAGTCTCTGATGAGGATACCCAACATGTAGCATCTACCTCGATAATTCAACTTGTACATACGATCATTAGTCCGATCCTTTGTAGGAACTACCCTATAACGACTTGCAAATGGATCTGTATTATCATAAAGAGATTCGTTGTTCCTGACCCTGCTTCACTTTACTTTTTATTTGAATAACAAAATCACAATAAACTTTTGGTAAAAGTTATGTCTTGGTCCGATGGGGATTAGCATTTCCTCCGCATGTCCTATGGAGGTGTAGGATTGTGTAAAAATCCAAACATCTCAAGATGATATGAGGTAGGAATTGCGAACGAACGCACTCCTGTCGTATACGTCAGGAGTCCATTATTAAAAGGGGCTGGGGAAGCTTGAACCCATTCCTACAGTGATTGATATAAGCGCATTGAAATTCTGGGGAGTTTATACATTTGTTGTATTGATAAGACCTTCACTATTTCTTGAAGCTCGATCTCCCCCCAGAATGAACATAATGCAAAGAAACCATGAACCAGAATAGAGAGCTTTCCCCACCCAGGAGTATATATTTCATAGTAGCCTCTTAGACCGTACTCTCTCTTGGTATGATCCAGATAATAGGTAGGCAACAAAACTGCAAACATTCCTGGCGCTACAACGATAGTTTATTAATCGTTAGCACACACATAAAACTTCCTCCTAGAGTGCTGTTATACGAATAACAGAAACTCTGTATAGCCATTTTCTGTTACATTCAATGACAACTCTACGGATAGAGGAAATACATAGCGTTAACATAGTAATAAGAAAATTGAAAGATTTCGTTTTGAAATTGTTCGTTTTGGAATTTTCCCGAAAAGCTAATTATAGGTTCTCATTCTCTCCATCGGACAATAGCCGTTATGCTTATTACTAACTTGTTGAAGATTGTAAATCAACCAAAGGTCTATCCTTTTGATCAGATTTTGAATCGCTCATCAGAAGAAGAATTTAGGCCAAAAATTAGGAATACATTCTGGACCATATACAAATTCTGGGAAAATGAAACTTCCATGGAAAGAGACGCAAATGAAACGCTTGTCATAAAAATCTCGTAGAATCGGAATGAAGTTTCATTCTGTACATGCCAGATCATGAATTTAGAACGGCATCGCATCTCCGAAAAAGTCCCAATTGTTCGAACTTTTTCCTTTTTGGAATGGGATCTTTACGGAATCCCATGAATAGGATCAACCCTTATTCATGGATTATTTCCATAAGAATGCCTCTTTCTTATTCTTAAGCAAGCCCCCGAGAGGGCGTTCGTTGATCAGCATTTACTTTTCATCTTCTTTTCCTTTTGGTGTCTTTTCGAGAAAGATATCGTCCATTCTTTTTCTCTTTATCTTTTCCGATCGAGATTTATGGATCCTGTGTCCTATATAGATCCTGTTTCATGATTAGCTGAAAATGTGCAAAAGCTCTAGTTGGCCTCTGCCATTTCTTAGTCTCTTCTTTTTTGCGTATGGCATCGCCACTCCCCTTTGGCATCAATCTTCTAACTCCGTCGGCACTTAATTTGAAAGCCATATTTCCCTTCCGGACTTTTCGGGATGCCCCTAATAACCACGATGGCAAGGTGCTTTTCCTGTGTAGATCCCTATTTCCATCAGGAACTTGATGGGTCGATCGCCTCAAACGTCTTGGCTTTTACTGCTATAGTCGGGAGTTACTCCACGTATTGCTTCGACGTAAACAGATCGTGGATTTTGGTTTCTGTCTTCTGTTGATCTTTTCAGGCTCTATCATAATTTTGGATAAGCAGATGATTTTTTCCGGGTCGATACGTTAAACCACCATGTTAACTACTCTGATTACGATACATTGATCGATTTTTGCAGTTTTTTCTCCTGCATGTACCCTCGACGTGACAATGGGCGTGAAAGAGGTTCACAATCAGTTTTCTTTTTATAAGGGCTCAACAACGAATTACGTTATTTTGGCTTTGTTTGACCCCATATTGTCGGGTGGATCTCGAACGATCTGAAAGATCTCCCTCCAAGTCCAAGCCGTACATCGACTTTTTCATCGATACGGCTTTCCACATAGAATTTCATATTCTCTATGAGAGCGATATGGATTCGTGTTTACCTCACTTTAAATGAGTATCCGTTTCCCTCTTTTCCTGCTAGGATGGAACCTGTATTTTACATATCAGACGTTCCGGTCCTAGGTTTTCCGGAAATAGTGTATTTAAAAGAAGTGCTTCGAATCATTGCTATTTGCTCGGACCTGTTCTAAAGTCGGGTATTTCGACTTGTTTGTGACACGGACAACGTAAGGGAAAACCTCTGAATGATTTCAATATGTACCTTGGAACAGATATGTTCGAATCGAATCTCCTTAGAAAGACGATCTTTTGTCTCGATCTTCCTATTACCCTCGTAGCGCTGAAGGGAGGAGAACCAACTATGTAGCAGCTAACATCGCTAATTCAAGCATTGTATACGTCATAGTCCGATCCCTTTGTAGAACTCTACCGTAATCGACTTGCAAAGGATCTGTTTTATCATAAAAGAGATCGGTGTTCCTGACCCTCTTCCCCTTTAATTTTTTTTTGAACAAAAGACACAATAAACCGTTGGTAAGTTATGTCTTGGTCCGGTGGATAGCATTTCTCTTCTGCATGTCTATGGCGTTTTGCAAATCCAAACATCTCAGATGATAGATATAGAGGTAATGAATTTGGTCGAACGACCGCACTCCTTCGTATACGTCAGGAGTCCTTGCTTCAAAGGGCTGGGGAAGCTGGAACCAATTCCGACAGGTGGATATAAGCGCAATGAAATTTCCTGAGTTATACATTGGTGTATTGATAAACCATTCACTATTTCTTGAAGCTCGATCTCCGCCCCCAGATGAAACCATATAGCCAAGAGAAACCCTGACCAGATCGAAAGCTTGCCCCACCCCTTAAGTAAATATTCATAGTAAGCCTCATTATACCGTAACATCTCTCTTGGTAATATTCCAGATAATGTAGGAACAAACGCAACATTCTGGACTAAACAGATAGTATTAATCGTTGCCACCAAAAACATTCCCCTCGAGTAAATGCTGTTAATATACTAACCGAAACTCTGTTATAGCCCTTTCTGTACATCACTGTACCTACGATAGAGGAATACAGAGAGTAACATAGTAAAATAAGAAATTGAAAGATTTCGTGGAATTGTTCGTTTGAATTTCCCCGACAAGCTAATTATAGTTTCTTCTCCTCCATCGGCCCAATAGGGCGTTATGCTATTACTAAACTTGTTGAAGAGATGAATAGAACCAAGGGCTAATCTTTTGAATCAAGGTTGTCGATCATCAGAAGAAGAATTAGCCCAAAAATTAGGATACTTCTGGAAAATGAAACTTCCATGAAGAGAAGCAAATGAACGCTTTCATAAAAATTCTCGTAGAATCGATGAATGAGTTTTTCAGTCGGTACATTCCAGATCATTGAATCGTAACTGCAATCCATCTCCAAAAGTCCCAATGTTTCGAATTTCTATTTTTGGAATGGGATATTTACGATCCCCTGATAGATCAACCCTTAGTTCTCATTATTTTTCCATAAGATTCCTCTTTCTTATTCTGAAGCAATCCCTCCGATATTGCTTAGTTTTCGCATGATTTATTTTTCATCTTTCTTTTCTTTTGTTTGTTTCGATAAAGATTATCGGTCCTTTCTTTTTCTATGGAGTCTTTTCCGTCGAGATGCTGGATCCATGTGTCATATAGATCCTGTCATGGATTACGAAAATGTGCAAGAAGAGCTCTATTTGCCTCTGCCATTCTATGATTCTCTTCTTTTTTGCGTATGGCATCAGCCACTCCCGTTTGGCAGCATCTACTATTCGAAAAACTTAATTGAAATCATTTTCGACCCGGACGTTTTCGGGGGCTGCCCCCTAATAACCAATCGAATGGCAAGTGCTTTTTCCTTGTGTAGGATCCGATTTCCATAGAACTTGATGGTCGATCCCCTACACGGTCTTGTTTACTGCCATATCGGAGTTACTCCACTTATGCTTGAACGAAAACAGATTATGATTTGTTTCTGTCTTTTGTTGAATCTTTCATGGCCGATAGATAATTTGATAAGCTAATGATTTTTCCGTGTTTTCCAGAATACGGTTACCGCAAACATGTGACTAATCGTTACGATAACTGGATCGGATTTTGCAGTTTTTTTCTTCTGTCAGTACCTCGACGTGACATGCGTGAAAGAGGTTCAAAATCAGTTTTCTTTTTATAAGGCTAAAAACGATTACCTTATTGTGCTTTTTGACGCCCATATTGTAGGGTGGTCTCGCAAGAATAAGATCTCCCTCCAAGCCGTACAACGACTTTCATCGAAATACGGCTTTCCACATAATCTTATTTCATCTAGGAGATCCAGTCTTTATTCTGTTTTTACGCTCACTTTAAATGAGGAGTCCTTCTCCCTCCTTTTCCTGCTAGGTTGGAAATCCTTAGTTTACAGATCCATACGGTCGAGTCCTTAGTTTCCGAAAGAGTGGTAATGTAAAAAGACTGCTTCGAATCATTGCTATTGACTCGGACCTGTTTCTAACAAGTCGAGTATTTCGACTTGTTTGTTGACAACGGACAACTAAAGGGAAACGCTGAAATTATTTCAATATTGGACCTTGGACATATAATAGTTCCGAATGAATCTCTTTAGAAAGAAGATCCTTTTGTCTCATGGTACCTGCTCCAGTCCCCTTACTACACTTTCGTTATTGGTTCGCCCCATACACTTCACTGTTTCTAGCGATTCACATGGCATCATCAAATGATACAAGTCTTGTATAAGAATCTACAAACGCACTAGAACGCCTTGTCGACGATCCTGTACTCCGACAGCAATCTAGGGTTCCCCTCGAAAAGTGCTACTCACACACGGTAAATCCTTAAACCCTCCTCCTCTTACTACTACACAGCATTTCTTGAATTATGGCCAATAACAGTATATCAGCAGTTGATTCAAATCCAAGGTTCATCGTACTCTGTCAACTTTACTTAAGGCAGAGTTTGGTTTTTTTGGGGGTGATAGGGAAAAGTTGACAGATAGTCACCCTTTACTGTCCACCACAGAACCGTACATTAATTTTTCCCCTCAATACGGCTCCTCGTTCATTCTTTCCGAAGTAATTGTATCCTTTTCTTTCGTTCGAGAATCGCCTCCCTTATTCCACTCCGTCCCGAAGAGTAACGAAGACCAATTCAGTCACGGTTTTCATGTTCCAATTGACCTTTGCCATTTATGCTCAAAGGGGAAATTTTTCGTTTACCAAACATATGCGGATCAATCCACGATCTTATAATAAGACCAAGAAATCTTTTCCTCGACGCAAGTCCCCTTGCCCCTTAGTTCGAGAATCGAAAAATCCTTTTCGAGTTTGAATTTTCATTTGGAATCGGGCTCTTCTATCTTCTACTTATTTTTTGAATAGCTACTTATTTTTTTTTTTGCTTTATTCTTTCTTTCATTCGTTTTCTTTCCCTCTATTTTCTGTTTATTCCCTCCCATCATATCCTTAAGTTTCCATGGTTTTTTGATCCTGTAGACTCTACCCATTTTCCATCGAGCGAAAGGGTACGAAATAAATCAGATTTTTTTTCGATCAAAACAAAAATACATGTAATCTTCGTTGGTCCGCGTCCTCATATCCCTACCCCAGCGTTTTAAATCAATATCGAACCTTTTCTTCTGTTGAATCGATATTTATTACATGTCCAATTCCTTCCCGAACCTCCCAATGAAATCCCGATTGGAATCCAACTTGACGGGTAGGGTGACTTATCCATGCGTTTTCACCTCTTCCATAGGAATTCCATTTTCTGAAGATCCTGGCTTCGTGCTTTAGTGATCGGCCGCGATCCTTTCGATGACCTATGTTGTTTAAGGGATATCCATAATGATCCTATCGATTGTCTTACTGCCGCGGTAGCAATGGAACCGGGAAAGTAACAGAAAAGAACAGGTTTTTTTTTTTTTATTATATCTTATTATATAGTTATTTGATCCCTGTTCGGTTATATGAAGTATTGTTAATGATCCACTTTCGGGTGATTCCTTTCTTTCCGTGATGAACTTGTTTGGCACCAGTCCCATTTTGTCTCTGTGGACCGAGGAGAAAGGGGGCTCCGCGGAAGAGGTTGTACCGTGAGAGAAGCAAGGAGGTCAACCTGCCTTCAAATATACACAGGATTTGCAATGCCAATGTAGTTTGACCCTCATTTCTACCATAACAAGACTGAATCTAGTCTTTCCCCAGAGGTAAATCTTTGCCTGCTGTGTCAAGAGGATAGTAAGTTTAAAATTCGTCTCGTGGACCGGTATTTCTATTACTAGAATTAAATGCTAATAACTTGAAATTAATATTTTCTATATATGATTAATACACTTAAAATGAAGTCGTTAATGGTGGGGTTCTCACCAAATTATCCTTTTTCTTGTCTGATTCCGAATCAAAAGGAATTTGTCCATTTTATTTTTTCGAGGTCTCAAAAAAAGGTTGTGTAAACACATAGTAATCTTGATGGAACTTTAAAAGAATGTAGCTCGCAGTTCCTTCGGATGTAGATCTTTGGCGGGGCAATAATACGGGGTGATCTAGACATCTTTACTTGTTTCTGCTTCCCCTCTTTTTTAAGCATACCGAGTCGGGTTCTTCTCCTACCAGTATCGCATAGACGTGCTTCGAACAAAATCTTCTTCCATGTACAACCTTCTCTGCTCGATTTAGATCGAAATCCGTACGGATTGTATGAAACCAATGTGCTAATGTCTCGAATCCGTATTCAATCCTATTGTCCCGATAAGGAGGCAGTTTGACAATTGAATCCATTTTTCCCATTATTTTAACTATCATACCCTTATTTTACTATCCATAATATGCGAAAGAGTACCGGCTCCGTTGTTCGAGAATGTGGCGTTGAGTTTCTCGACCCTTTGCCTTCATTATGTTAGTTCTATTCTCGCTGGGACCGTGAAGGGATATAACTCAGTCGTTAGATGTCCCCTTGACTTGGTGGAGTCATCAGTTCGATCCTGATTATCCCTAAAAACCAAAAACCCACTGTAAGTTTTTCTAATTTGACTTTCTCCCCCGCCGTGATCTAACGAGAATTGGACAGGCTTGTGGGATTTGACGTATAGGTTAGTGATGACTAGATTGCTGGACGGAACTCCAGGCTAATAGAAGCGCATGGAAACAGTTATGCCTTATACTGAAAGCTATTCCGCAATCAGCCTTTGTTCCTCGACAAGGATCTATAGTCATGCAACTATGACTCATTGCGAGTTCGATCCTGCTCATATAACGCTGGCGGCCTGCTTAACACATCAAGTCGGACGGATGGTGGGTTTCCAGTGGCGGAACGGGGGAGTACGCTAAGAACCGCCCTTGGGAGTGAACAACAACTGAAACGGTTGCTAATGACCCCGTAGGTGATGACCAAAAGGAGGAATCCGCCCGCTGAAGGGGTCCGTGCGTCCTGATTACTAGTTGGTGAGGTAATACTTCCCCAGGGCGATGATTATTAGCTGGTCCAGAGGATGTCACCACCCGGGCGACTGAGACACGGCCCCAACTCCTACGGAGGCAGCAGTGGGATTTTCCGCAATGGGCAAATCCTTACGGAGCAATGCCGCGTGGAGGTAGAAGGCCCCGGGTCGTGAACTTCTTTCTCGGAGAAGAAACCATGACGTATCTGAGTAATAAGCATCGCTAACTCTGTGCCACAGCCCGCGGTAAGACAGAGGATTCAAAGCGTTATCCGGAATGATTGGGCGTAAAGCGTCTGTATTGGCTTTTTTCAAGTCCGCCGTCAAATCCCAGGGCTCAACCCTGGCAGCGGTGGAAACAACTACCAAGCTGAGTACGTATGGGCAGAGGGAATTTCCGGTGGACGTGAAATGCGTAGCGATCCCGGAAAGAAACACCACCGTCGAAAGCACTCTTCTGGGCCGACCCTGACACTGAGAGCCGAAATCTAGGGTAGCAAGGGGATTAGATACCCCGATTAGGTCCTAGCCGTACAACGAGGATACTAGGCGCTGTGCGTATCGACCCTGCAGTGCTGTAGCTACGCGTTAATATCCCGCCGGTATTACGTTCGCCAAATGAAACTCAAGGAATTGCCGGGGGCCGCCTCAAGCGGTGGAGCCTGTGGTTTAATTCGATGCAAACGAAGACCTTCCCAGGCTTGCATGCAGTGAATCCTCTTGAAAGAGAGGGTGGCCTTCGGGAACGCGGACAAAGTTGGTGCATGGCTGTCGTCAGCTCGTGCCGTAATGTGTTGTGGTTATCCCCAACGAGCGCAACCCTCGTGTTTAGTGCCCCCATTGAGTTTGGAACCCTGAACAACTGCCGGTGATACGCCGGAGGAAGGTGGGGATGACGTCAATCATCATGCCCCTTATGCCTGGGCGACACACTTGCTACATGGCCGGGACCAAGGTGTCTCGATCCCGCGATGGTGATCTAACCCCAAAAAACCCGTCTCAGTTCGGATTGCAGCTGCCACTCTGCCCTCATGAAGCCGGAATCGCTAGTAATCGCCGCGCCCATACGGCGGTGAATTCGTTCCTGGGCGCTTGTACACACCGCCCGTCACACTATGGAGCGGCCATGCCCGAAAGTCGTTACCCCTTAACCGCAAGGAGGGTGCCGAAGGCGGGGCTAGTGACTGAAGTGCAGTTCGTACAGGTCGCCGTACTGGAAGGTGCTGCTGATCACCCCGTTTCAGTGGATGCTCATTCTTATGCTTTTTGGTATTTTGGTTTGACACTGCTTCACCCCAAAAGAAGCGATCTACGTCCTGACTAAGCTTGGATATGGAATCCTTCTTTCGTTTTCTCGACGGTGAAGTAAGACCAGCTCCTGAGCTTAGTATCTAGTTCGGAACAAGTTGTTTGATAGGATCCCCTTTGTTACGTCCCCATTTCCCTCCCGTTGGCGACATGGGGACGTACAAAGAAGAGAGGGATGGTTTGTTCTCGCTTTTGGCAAGCAGGCCTCCCCCTGGTAGTCCCACAGACGGCTATTACTCAGCTGGTAGGTCGCGCCCCTGATAATTGCGTCGTTGTGCCCTGGGCGTGAGGGCTCTCAGCCACATGAATGTTCAATGTGCTCATCAAACGCCTGCCCGAATGTGGATCATCCAAGCACATTAGCATGGCGGACTCCTCCTGTTCGAATCGGATTTGAAAACCAAACTTCGCCTCAGGAGGATAGATGGGGCGCTTCCTGTGAATCCAATTTAATCTAGTTTTATTCACATCTGGATCCGGGCGTCCGGGGGACCACCACGGCTCCTCTCTTTCTCGAGAATCCTACATCCCTATCAGTGTATGGTACAGCGATCTCTCGGCACAGTTTTAGGTTCGGCCTCAATGGGAAATGGAGCCCCTAACAACGGGAAAATGGATCAGCCTAACACGCTCTCACAGACCAAGACTACTAGATCGCCCCCTTCATTCTGGGTGCCGGAGGGATCGTACCTTCGAGCTTTTTTCTGCTCTTCCGAGGTCTGGGAAAGCACAATCAAGAGAGTTCCCTAATCCTCCTTCCCGACAGGAAGACCGTGAAATTCTTCTGTTTCTTTCGCAGGACCAGGAGATTGTATCTAGCTAGCCCTAAAGAAGCACTCTTGTTATAAATAACTCCCTTCTTGGGTCTCGACCCCCTCAGTTCACTACTAGAGCCCCCCGATCAGTGCCAATGGTATTGTCCTATTTATCTATCTCTTGACTCGAAATGGGAGCAGTTTTGAAAAGGATCTTAGAGTGTCTAGGTGGTGGGCCGGGAGGGTGCCCTCTTAACGCCGTCTTTTTCTTCCCCTCGGAGTTATTTCACAAGGACTGTGATGGTAAGGGAGAAGGGGGAACAAGCACACTGAAGGACGCAGTACCACGGAGAGTTGTATGCTGCGTTCGGGAGGATGAATCGCCCCGAAAAAGAATCTATTTGATTCTCCTCTCCTTGTTGGATCGTAGTGCGATGGTTACTTCACGGGCGAGGTCTCGGTTTCATCCCAGGATGGCCCAGCTTGCGCCAGGAAAAGATAGAAGAAGCTCTGACTCTTTCATGCATACTCCACTTGCTCGGTGTATAGCTCAGTTGGTAAGCTCCTCTCTTGCAATTGGGTCCGTTGCGATTACGGGGGATTGTCTTAATTGTCCATGCGGTAATGATAGTATCTTGTAACCTGAAGCCGGTGCTCACGTTTCTAAGTAATGGGAAGGGACCGAAAACATCCACTGAAAGACCTACTGAGCAAAAGGATGGTCTGTCAAGAACGGGAGGAGGTAGGATGGGCATTTGGTCATATCTAGTATGGGCGTACATGGACGATAGTTTGAGTCGGGCGGCTCTCCTAGGTTCCCTCCCTTGATCCCTGGGGAAGAGGATCAAGTTGGCCCTTGCGAATAGTTGATGCACTATCTCCCTTCAACCCTTTTTGAGCGAAGGTGGCAAAAGAAGGAAATCCATGGACGACCCGCATCGGCTCCACCCCGTAGGAAGTACGAGATCACCCCCAGACGCCTTCTTCATCCAGGGGTCACGCCCACCATAGACCCTGTTCAATAAGTGGAACGCTTAGCTGTCTCGCTCTCCGGTTGGGCAGTAAGGGTCGGGAGGCAATCACTACATGCGTTCTTAAAACCATCATTCTTAAAGACCAAACGAGTCTGGGGGGCGGAAAAAGGGGGAGAGCTCCCGTTCCTGGTTCTCCTGTAGCTGGATTCCTCGAACCAACAAGCATCCTTAGAATGGGATTCCAACTCAGCACCTTTGATATGCTGAGCAGAGTTGCTCTTTGGAGAGCACAGTACGATGAAAGTTGTAAGCTTTGTTCGGGGGTAGTTATTGTCTATCGTGCCTCTATGGTTAGAATTAGTCGGGAGGCCTTAGAGCGGGTGGTACCCTGTGGCGGAGGTCAGCGGTTCGAGTCCGCTTATCTCCAGCCGTTACTTTAGCTGATACTATGATAGCCCCAAGTCGGCAGTCTCGATTTTATGATTATCATGCATCGGACCTTTGAATAATAGCCTTCTATTATCAGCACCTTAGGATTGGCATAGGCCTTAACGTTATGAGCGAGGTTCAAAGAGGAAAGGCTTCTGGTGGAATACCTAGTCACCCAGAGACGAGGAAGGGCGTAGCAGACGCTACGAATTTCATTCGGGGAGTGAAATAAGCATAGATCCGGAGATTTCCGAATATGGTCAACCTTTCGAACTGCTGCGAATTCTCTTGGGCAGGCAAGAGACAACCTGGCAATCTAAACATGGCTAGTAGCCAGAGGCAAAGAACGTCAAAAGCGATTCCCGTATTAGCGGCGTGCGAGCGAATGGATGCGCCTAAAACCGTGAAAACGGGGTTTGTGGAGTAGCAATCGGCGTCGTGCTGCTAGCGAAGCGGTGGAATGAGTCTGCACCCTAGATGGCGTCAAGTCCAGTAGCCGACAGCATCACTAGCTTACGCTCTGACCCAGTAGCTGGGGCACGTGAATCCCGTGTGATCAGCAAGGCCCCTTGCAAGGCTAAATACTCCTGGGGACCGATAGGAAGTAGTACCCGTGAGGAAGGTGAAAAGACACCCCCTCGGGATGAAATCTACATGAAACCGTGAGCGCCCAAGCAGTGGAGGAGAGAATGTGTTTCTGCACCGGCGTGCCTGTTGAAGATGAGCGGCGACTCATAGGCATGTCTTGGTTAAGGGACCCCACGAGCCGGACGGGGGGGGGAAAGCGAGTCTTCATAGGGCGATGTGTCACTGCTTATGACCCTAATCCTGGGTGATCTATCCATGAACCAGGATTAGCTTTGTTGAACTAAGTGGAAGTCCGCACCGACTGATGTTGAATAGATCATCGGATGAGTTTGGTTAGGGGTAAATGCCATCGAACCAACCCCGAGCTGCTGTTCTCCCGAAATGCGTTTGAGGCTCATCAGTTGACGGACCTCTAGGGGTAACGCCTGTTTTTCGGTGCGGCCCGCGAGAGCGGTACAAATCGAGCAAACTCTGAATACTAGATATTACCCAAAAATAAAGGGATCAAGTCTGGCCAGTGACACGATGGGGGATAAGCTTCCATCGTCCGAGAGGGAAACAGGCCCGGATCACCACTAAGGCCCCTAAATGACCGCTCAGTGATAAAGAGTAGGGGTGCAGAGACACCAGGAGGTTTGCCTAGAAGCAGCCACCTTGAAGAGTGCGTAATAGCTCACGATCGAGCGCTCCCTTGTCGCCGAAGATGGAACGGGGCTAAGCGATCTGCGAAGCGTGGGATGTAAAATGCATCGGTAGGGAGCTTCCGCCTTATAGCGAAGCACCCGCGCAAGCAGGTGTGGACGAAGCGGAAGTGAGAATGTCGGCTTGAGTAACGCAAACATTGTGAGAATCCATGCCCCGCAAACCAGGGTTCCTCCGCCAGGTTTCGTCACGGAGGGTGATTCAGGGCCTAAGATCAGCCAAAGGCTGTAGGTCGATGGACAACAGGTGATATTCCTGTACTAACCCCTTGTTTGGTCTCCCGAGGGACGGAGGAGGCTAGGTTACCGAAAGATGGTATCGTTCAAGGACGCCAGTGACCTTGCTTTTTTTCAGGGTAGAAGGTGTAGAGGAAATGCCTCGAGCCATGTCCGAGTACCAGGCGCTACGGCGCGAAGTAACCCTGCCATATCCAGGAAAAGCTCGAACGACCTTCAACACAAGGTTACCTGTACCTAAACCGACACAGGTGGTTATAGAGAATACCTAAGGGGCCGAGACACTCTCCTCTAAAAGGAACTACTCGGCAAAATAAGCCCCGTAACTTTCGGGATGAAGGGGTGCCTCCTCACAAGGTGGGTCGCAGTGACCAGGCCCGGCGACTGTTTACCAAAACACAGTCTCTGGTCTCCGCAAAGTCGTAAGACCATGTATGGGGCTGACGCCCCTGCCCAGTGCCGGAAGGTCAAGGAAGTTGTGACCTGATGACAGTGGAGCCCGCGACCGAAGCCCCGTTGAACGCGGCCGTAACTATAACGGTCCTAAGTAGCGAATCCTGTCGGGTACGTTCCGACCCGCACGAAAGGCTACGATCTGGGCGACTGTCTCGGAGAGAGGCGCGTGAAATAGACATGTCTGTGAAATGCGGACTACCCGCACCTGTAAAAGACCCTATGAAGCGTTACGGTTCCCGTGGGATTGGTGGCTTTGGGCCTTTCCTGCGCAGCTTAGAGTGGAAGGCGAAGAAGGCCTCCTTCCTGGGGGCCCGAGCATCAGTGAGATACCACTCACTGGAAAGCTAGAATTCTAACCTTGTGTCAGGACCTACGGGCCATGGACAGTCTCAGTAGACAGTTCTAGGGTCGTAGGCCTCCCAAAAGGTAACGAGGCTGTGCAAAAGGTTTCCTCGGCCGGACCGGAGATTGGCCCCGAGTGCAAGGCAATTGAGTTGACTGCAATTACCCACCCGTCAGCAGTTGACGAAAGTCCGGCCTGTAGTGATCCGACGGTGCCGATTGGACGGGCCGTCGCTCAACGATAAAAAGTTCTCTAGGGAAACAGGATGATCTCCCCAAGAGTTCCATCGACTGGAAGGTTTGCACCTCGATTTCGGCTCTTCGCCACCTGGGTCGTGTATGTTCTCAAGGTTGGGCTGTTCGCCCATTAAGCGGTACGTGAGCTGTGTCAGAACGTCGTGAGACAGTTCTGTCCATATCCGTGCGGGCGTTAGAGGCATTGAGAGGACCTTTCCCTATACATAGTGACTGGAAGGACGCCCTCTGGTGTACCATTATCGTGCCCACGTAAACGCTGGGTACCAAGTCGAGCGGATACTGCTGAAATCTCTAAGTAGCAATCCCACCCAAGATGTAATGCTCGTCTTATTTTCCGACTGGTCCCCAGAGCCCCCCGGTAGCACAGCCGAGACAGCTACGGTCTCTGTCCCTGCGGGGATGGAGGGACAAGAATTATTGAGAATCCAAGATCCTTCACGGCGATACGAGTCCGTTTATCATTTACGATAGGTTGTCAAGTGAAGTGCAGTGCTGTAATCAGCTGAGGCATGATCCTAACAGACCGGAGATTTGAACCTTGTTCCTACACTACCCATGAATCAATTCGTCAGGCCCACCGCCCCGCTATTTTCTTGTTCAACTGTTTGACAACATGTAAAACCAGTCTCTTTTTGGAGAGTTTCCTAGATCATGGGCATTTTTACATGGAGCTAAACTATCATGATATTCAGTTTTTATTTATCAAAATTACAATAAAGACTATATGCTCCTTTTTAAGCAATTTGTATTTCCTACTAATAGTTTTGCATTATCAAATAAGTCCTGGGAAGGCATTAGTAATTTGTCAAGTGATAAATTGCATCATTTGAAATCATTACCTCATCTCTGATGGCCATTAGGGTGTAATGAGGTCAACTTGCTCGGTGTGGGACTCATCTTCTTTGGATGCGCTTGAGTCCTCCATGTTGCTTTGAGCGCCTTCTTCTTTGGTGTTCTCTTCTTGGCTTGGGGACAATCAATTTTGTATTCCTGACTTCTTGCGTCTAGCAAATAACTTGGGTCCTTTGGGTTCAATTTATTTTTTGTGTCATTTTAAACTTGTTTCTTTTAATGAATTTTTTGAATTTCCTTGTTAGAGGGTGCCAAGTCATATCGTCACAGTCTTGAGCACTTGAGTTTTCTCTCAATTGGGTTCTTTCGAAAGCTTCTAAGTGCATAGTCGCTCCTTTTTTGGAAGGATGTTTCTGCTCTTCATAGCTTTGCAAGTCATTTCGTAGGTCATTAATGACCCGATTTACTTCTTCAAGAGGGAAGTTGTTAAAACTTTAGCCTCTGATAGTAGTGACTTAGGTCCAACTCTTAGAAGGGATCGTAGAATCTTATTTACGAGCTCAAATCCGAAAACTTTGTCGAGTCTTTTAGGACCATTGACGCTATCCGTGAAAGCGGTGTAGCATGTCGCAATATCCGCTCGGTTTCTTTGGAAAGTTCAAAAGAATGTATCAACAGATTGATTTTTTACCTCTTTCATCTATTTGTTCCTTTCGTGAGTCACTTCGAGTGTAATGCTAATAGCCAAGTAGTTTTTCACCAAACCGAAACACGTTGAACTGTGTTTTTATCAGCGCCAC